>KE155778.1:81361-138042 GCA_000411075.1 Sisymbrium irio | reverse complement strand
GAAGGGAGTGGAGCGGTGAATCGGCAGCCACTCAGGGGGGAAGTGGAGAGAGAAGTCGAACCCACCAACTTTTGGTTCAATCACGTGGCGATTCTGTACACAACAGTTGCTCCTCAACTGTTCCACGTGGTCATATATTTGCGTTTGTCTATAAATAAATAAAAAATCTTCAACATTCTACGAAGTTTTATGGAAAAAAATACTACAAATAAATGTGGGTGTCTTCGAAATATTCTTTTTGAGTTACTAGAAAAAAAGCTTTGAGAGAGCTCCGGGAATCTATTACCAGTCGAGGATTGTTCTCAGACAATCAATTCATTTGATGAGGCACAAACATTGATTAATTTGTGTAAAGCTTCAGTTCATGAATGATGAATCTATATACACTCACGCCTGCATCTCCACATTGCCTGAAATATATACACTCAAAACTCAATAGAAACAAAATCCAGACTTTTCGACCAACGGAAGAAACAAGACTGTAAAGACTTGACTATACAAGGAGATTTGAAGATAATCTCTCCAACAAAACTACACCCAAATGTTCGTTGTGTTGATGTGGTTGAACTTTGTCATAAAGATTTCCTAACAAAGATGAAGTCACCCTCTTTATCATGAAATGCTGCCGTGGATGACAAAGAGCAGCAAGGGTATTTGACTCTGTTCATTATTAGTCTTCACCAAAGTATTTTTCTTCAGCGTCAAGGCCAATCTCTCGAAGCCAATGATCATCAAGAGTCTCATCATTGTCTATCTTTGTGTAATCCAAATGCTGATGATCTTCTCCTGACAAGAACTTGCGTTGCATGATTGATGTGAATTGATCCATTAAATCTTGCATCTCCTCCGGCGGTAAGACTGTTGTCTTGTCGTTCTGTTCTCTACCATCCGATGTTCCGTTCCTATCTGTGACTGTAGTAGCCTGAAAACAATAAAAGAAATAAAATGTAAAAGAGGGTTTAGCAGTAGAGATTAAGTAAACCAAATCTAAGGATGAGGAATTCACATAAACAGCAAGAAACTAGTTACCTCTTCAAGGCTTGAGCTACCTCCTGTCAGCTCTTTTTTCTCATCTTCGTCTTCTTCTTCAGATTCCATTTCTTCCTCTTCTGATTCCTCTTCCTCTTCCTCTTCTTCTTCTTCATCATCTTCTGATTCCTCCATCTTCTCATTACCAACCCAATCACACTCATCAACACCTAACCTCTGCTGCTCCTCTCTAATCCGAGAAACCAACGTAGCTTCCTCTGCCCGTCTCATCAACGTCTCAGACCAACGTTCTCCAGGCCTAGCCATGTTCCTACCAGCCAAATCCTGAAATTTCCCAACGTACTCGTGGTGTAGATACGGCTCTCTATCTCTCATAGCATCCTCAGAGAAATACTCTCCTTCTGAAACAAGCTTGTTCAAGTAAGCAAGTCTCCTATTCCTCACAGCTATAGTCCTCGATTTCAGCTCCTCTGAGGTTGGACTTATCTTCTTCCTCAGGTTCTTCAAGTGCCAATCAACCTCGTAGTCATGTTTCAAACCATCAAACTCGAGCAATTCATCTACACTCAGCCTCAATCCATAACGCTCTGAAAATTAAAAACAACTAAGCAACTCAAGTGTGATTCACAACGCTCTAAACCAAAGCAAACAACTAAGTCTCAGTTCCGAAATTCAAAAGTGCGATAGGGTTTATTATAAGTCTAAAATCGTATAACGAATTGTAATCGAGAGTTTTACCAAGGAAGACGGCGGGATCACGACGGAGGAGGTCGAGGAGGATGGATTTACGTTGGTCGGAAGATGAAGCGGTTGATTGGACGGCGCGAGGGAAGTAGAGGTCGTCGAGAGAGGAAAGCCTCGTCGCAATTTCTTTCGCCGCCGCGTCTTTAATTGATCTTCCCTCCATATTATTCTCTCCCGTTGCTTCTCCCTCCTCTCCATCGGAATCTGTAACCTGTATATCTTTTCGGGCTCACGTGCTGGTCTCGTGAGAAGACTTTGGCGGTGTTAATTTGGTACCTAAGAAATTAGGCCCACTGGGCTTTCTCATTTATCTAATATATATCTCTATAATATTTGTTTACATATGGTTAATTTTTACTATAGTCAATTACAAAAATATCCTTATTAAATTCTAGTTATTATGTTCAGTTGTTATTATGAAAAAGTTTCGATTAATATTTTCTAATAAGTTTTTCCATAAAATATAAAGAGAAACAAAAATTTAAAATAAAAAGAAAAATTTAATATATATATATAAGCTAATTACAAAAATACATTAAAAATTTAAAAATAATTTTTTTTTTGAATTCCTGAAAAAATGAAAGTTATTTTATAATTCTCTGCAATTTCCTTTTTCAGAATAAGGAAAACTGTTTTATAATTCATAAGAAAAAGAAGAAAACAAATTTGTTTTATAATTACCTCCAACTTTTTTATATATAAATTTCCAATTATACAATACCACTATATCTATAGAAATAAAGTAATATTTCTAAACAACATACGAAAAAAACCATCCACACAGAGACGATAGAAAACACGAAACGACATCAAACAGTTCGCCGTCGATTTTGTTATCTCAGCGGCTTTGACCGCCAGATTTTTCTGATTTGTTTGTTATTTGTTTTACCACATCAAAAAATTCTATTGCTAATTTCCTTTCCATCATCGATTGTTCAACAATCCAATCGATATCTCTTTCCATCACAAGATTGCTCTCATCTTTGCTTTCTGTCATTGGTGATCTCATTCTTTTGCTTTTATCACTATTGGGCTTTCACTGAACAGTTCTACGGACCAATACAATTTGATTTTGGTGCTTTCTTTCTTTGGGAGAGTAATTTTCTGACAAATACACGTCTATATTAACATATTATTGTTGCTGGCGTTTTTCCGGTTCAATCCATGGTCGGTGTGTATCTTCCATCAATTAACAGTGGTTATGTTTTGCAATTTCTTAATCTAAAAAAACCTCTGATCAAAATCGTCATGGCAATCGATTAAGGGGCTGAAAATGGTTTTGTCCCTCTTATCCGATGAAAATGACATCCGGTTAGAGGTGGACACATGGTGGTGTCTTATGTTTCATGAGTCACACATGTTCGTTTCAATGAAAAAGAGAGGTAACATCAAGATAAAGATAAAGGAAGAAACACTCCCATTGAGAGATAAGTGCAACCAAGTCTCCGACTTTAATTTGAGGACGTCTTCATCCCGAATGATCGGAAGGAGTATTAGCAATACCACATTTGGAGGGAAGATTTTTTTAACGGGTTATACCGGAGTTACATTCAGGTCACGATATTTACAAGTACTCTCTGTTACAGACTAATTGACATTAGGTTGTCACTATCTAATGACTCATATCAGACATAATAGGTTTTACTAATACGATAATAAAACAGCTTCAAGAAAAAAAAAGGCGAAAGAATTGTATTGAAGTAAAATAGTCCAAGAAATACCATGAATATGTGTATTCGTTATCGAGTTAGGCGCTCTCGATCAGAAGAATACATCGTAAAACTTATTTTTTGTATTATTTTCAGAAGATGGCACTTATAACTGTTTGTGTAATATATTATATTTAGTATTGTATGACCCTAACATTATAACTTCAATATAATAAAATGTATGTTTTCTCGGAAAAAAATAATATTTGTCAAATCTAAATCACCAATACAATGTTTTCCATACTTAAAATTCTACAGCTTTTAGTTTTTTGATAAAATTATGTCTTTTTCGTAAATAAACTATTCTTATCGTTTCTATTAAAAAATTATCCGTTTTTAGATAAATTCAAAATCGAAAAGAATATCATAAGACATTAGGAAAAATATATATTTCAAAGGAACTGTTTTTATTGACATGGTTTTAACTGATGAAGAAATATTTAACTTGAAGTTTCAACTTAGGTTAACCTGTTATCAATCAAATATCTTCTAGTTGTTTACTAATATACCATATTCACACAATAGTTGAAGGTAATAATTTGGTTAAGAAGTTTGATAATAAGATTAAACTATTTGAAAGCGAATCAAAAGTAATTAACACATTCAAGATTAGTATTTACAATGGTGACTTTTGGACCAGTTCACATCCATACAAAATATCTTTATTTTTATTTTTTTAAGTACTATGGATTTAGGAAAAATATAATTACTTATACATATATATGATTTTTATTAGAAAACAATATTATTATCTTCTTTTAAAATTAGTACGGAATGTTAAGAATTAACCGTCTTATGTCGTTCACATTGATACAAAGCTTCCGATTTGGTTAACAGAGTCTGTATGAGTTTGTTTATTTTGATGACAAAAAAAATTAATCAAATCATTAATTTTTTCTTGTAATCAGCAACTTTATTTTATTTTAAAAAATTATTTCTCTAATAATAAATATTAAGAAATCATCCCATAAAATCATAAACCTCCGCTTCATAATATAAATTGTTCTGATTAAATGCATAAAGATTGAAAAATAATATTTCTTAAACAAAAACATTGTTTTATATAAATTTAAATATAATTGAACCAGTTATAAAAAATAATTATATAATATAATTGATGATATCGATTAAATACATTATGACGAAGCATCTCTTTATTCATCCTTGTCAAACATATGAACAATTCTCCCATTCACCAGCTATTCCATTAAAAATTATTACCATGTATGTTGCCGATGACATTCACTCTTTAGAACTCGAAAAGATTTTCAAACAAAGACAATTTAATATATCTAAAAAATCACATAATCAAACCGATCTTAATTATTATATCTGAAAATGACATGTCTAATTTAAATAATAATATAAAATTATTTAAATAATTTTCTATTTAATATCATATATATAATCTGCAAAAAAATCAAAAATTATATAGAAAGAAAGTAGAATATCAACCAATAATTATAAATATATTTATTTTATAACTATGTATATCCATGCATGAGCAAAGAAAAATCACCTAGTTGTGAAATATACTAAAAACAACCTATAACCTATTTCATTAAAAATATAATAACTTTAATTATAATTTCAATTGGTGAGCATATTTTAATAAAAATTATAATAAAATTCTTATTGCTCAGATTGTATGTCAGTTAAGAGAAATTTGTTTTTATTGGAAAAATAAATTCCACTATATCTTCTATTTTCCTATTTAAAATTTAAAAGAAAATTCTTTTCTTTCAAATTTGATGAAGAACAAAATTATATATTCAATATCTAAAATGACATTTTTTCAATTTTTGTTAATTTCTCTTATTTTGGTTCATTATGTAATCACAATTGAGATGTAGTAAATAACTGACTTTTTTATAATATATATATTTACTATGTATTATGAATAGAAAAATAATATTTCAACAAATATTATTTATTATATATTTTATTAATAAATATTAGAAAAATTTTAAGCATAGCATCGATGAAAAATTTATGTACACCTTTTCATTGACATTTAGTTCCAAAATTTTTATATATTAATAGATGGAAAAAGTAGTTACGTGCAGAAGTAGAGATTTTGTCAATCTCACTTGTCGAGTATATTGAAATAGTTTATTAGATTACTTTTTTTTGAAGATTATACAATGATTTTTGGTTTCTTAGTGGTAATTTATTATTCTTTTTGTATGACTAAATAGATTAGAGAAATCGGATACACTATTCTATTTTTTTTTTTTCAAAATAGACTAGAGTGTGTCTGGTTTCCGGTAGTTTGGATGTTTCAATCTCACTCACTTGTTGAAATATATTACAGGCGTTTATAACACTCATGTGTCAGTATTTCGTATTATGTAACCTCCCGATAAGAGTTGGTTGACAAAAAGAAAGAGAGCCTGTAATATCCAACTAGTGATAAAAAAAAGGAGAAAAAAAGTCCAACCAGTGTGATTAAAACATCCAAACTACCATATCAGTACTGTTATAAAAAGACTAATAATCTACCAAATGCACACACAAAAAGATTACAACTTTAAATCAGTTNTCTCTCTCTCTCTCTCTCTCTCTCTCTCTCTCTCTCTCTAGCTTCAACCAAGGGACGTCCATGACTCAGTTGTCATCTTCCACCAACAAAAGGTACAAACGGTCGGACAACGTCCCCCTTGAAAGTACCGGATGCGATCAAAACCAAAACTTGCAGAATCACGAGCCCGGTGAAATCGGAGATATAGGAGAGAAACCAGAAGTGGTGATCTTGATCAAAGAAAGGATGAACCAAACAGTTAGAGAGGATGCTACGACTATCTGGGACAAGCTATGTATCTACAGAGTTCCACATTACCTGCAAGAAAACGACAAGAAGTCTTACTTCCCTCAAACCGTCTCGCTTGGGCCATACCATCATGGCAAAAAATATCTCATACCCATGGAGTATCACAAAAAGCGTGCGGTCAACAGGGTCATGGAACGTACCAATCATCAAATTGAAATGTATATTGACGCCATGAAAGAGCTCGAGGAGAAGTCTCGTTCTTGCTACCAAGGTGCCATTCATTTGACTAGTAAGGAGTTCACAAAAATGCTTGTTGTTGATGGTTGTTTTGTTCTTGAGCTCTTCAGGGGAACCGTTGAAGGATTCACGGAAATAGGGTAAGTGTGAACACCTAAATTTTCTGATCCGCTATATTTAAACTACTGACTCTGTTTATTTTTTATACGTAGATATGAACCTAATGACCCGGTATTTGCTATGCGAGGATTGGTGCATTCGATTCAACGTGACATGATAATGCTGGAAAATCAACTTCCTTTGTTCGTTCTTAACCGGTTATTGGGGCTACAGTCCGATAAACCGAACCAAACCGGTATAGTGGCAGAGGTAGCTGTTCGATTTTTCAAACCACTTATGCCAACGAGCGAGGCGCTGACAGAAAGAAAGAAGTTAAAACTCATTAACTGGCGGGAAGAATTGGTTGACAATGGCGAGCTGCATTGTTTGGATGTTTTTCATAGAAATATCTTCAAGAACATCTCCTCTAGTCGGACACTGGATAGTCCGGCTCAGACAAGTAGATGCTGTATGTCGTCTCGGAAGATGATCATGGTGGACAAACGACAACAACAACTGATACATTGTGTGACAGAACTAAGGGAAGCTGGTGTTAAGTTCAAGAGAAGAAAGACGACCAAGCCGTTTTGGGATATTACATTCAATAATGGTTATCTAGAGATACCAAAACTACTAATCCATGATGGTGAGTTAACCGGTTATATATTGGATTCAACTTTTAATCCTTCCCCACAAATGTTTTACTATATTTTCTTTTCTTATCAATTATTTTTAAGATCTTACAATCTTAACCCCTACTTTTCAATGTTTTCATTTATACCGATAGGGGAAAAATATATTTGTTACGGATTCTTGAGTTGGTACCTAGCAGCTAGCTGACTAGCTCCAGAAAGATAGTATTTCAAAATTATTTTATTTTAAAAGGGCAACTCCAACCTTAACACTAAATATAATGTTGAAATCACACCAAATTTAGTGTTTTAGTGTTAAATTTGGTTTTTCATCTCTAACCACAACACTAAATTTCACACTAAATTTTATTTCTCTATTATTATATCATTAAATTTATTATTTTTAATAGTAATAGAAAATATTAATTATATATAATTCATTAAATATAACTTAAATATAAGATTATAACTGATAATTCAAAATAAATACAAATATATTACATCATACTAATTCCTCAGAATATTAAACTTATACTTAATATTATATCTTTACAAAAAATATCTTATTGCATTTACTTTTTTTTGTTTGGTTTTAATTTTGTAATTTNTTATTATTTTTAATAGTAATAGAAAATATTAATTATATATAATTCATTAAATATAACTTAAATATAAGATTATAACTGATAGTTCAAAATAAATACAAATATATATCATACTAATTCTTAGAATATTAAACTTATGCTTATATTTATATTATATCTTTACAAAAAAATATGTTACAGCATTTATTTTTTTGTTTGTTTGGTTTTAATTTTGTAATTTTATGTTTCAGTGTATTTAAAATTTAATATTTATTTCTAATTTTAATAATTTGTGTATTAATCTATGCATTTTATGTAAAAATATTAAGCATAATTTATTTTTTTATTATTAATATTAAGAAGTAATAAACTTAACTAATTGAAAATTAAACAAATTATGTTATTGTATTAATATTAATAATATTGAATATATTATTAAATGAAAAGAAAAATAATATATTTAACGTTTAGTGTTGTGAATATTGTCACACCAAATATAGTGTGACACTATTCACAAAACACTAAATTTAGTGTTTTAGTGTTAATTATAGTGTATGGTTGGAGTGAATTTTGGCACTAAAATAGTGTTTTAGTGTTACGTTGGAGAGGCTTTAAAAATGGTGAAATTTTAACTAGTTGACAGACTTTATATCCTACTTGTTGGATAGAAATTCTTTTTCAATGTGAAACATTCTAACATATCGTAGTCTTGTTCGGTTTTCTCCCGTATGTATAAAAATTTAACTATAAAACCCCAAACTCTTTAAAATTTACAAAAATATCATGGTTTCTCGTTTTTTTTTGTAGGTACCAAGTCTCTCTTCTCAAATCTTATAGCTTTTGAGCAATGCCATATCCACTCGAGCCAACCCATAACATCTTACATAATCTTCATGGATAATCTAATCAACTCTTCTGAAGATGTTAGCTACTTGCACTGTTGTGATATCATTGAGCATTGGCTAGGGAGTAATTCTGAGGTTGCGGATTTGTTCAACCGGTTATGTAAAGAAGTGGTTTTTGATCCAAAAGATAGTTATCTATCTCGGCTATCCAGTGAAGTTAACCGTCATTATAGTCGTAAGTGGAATTCTTTGAAGGTTACCTTAAGAAACGAGTACTTCAGTAACCCTTGGGCATATTTCTCCTTTTTTGCTACAGTTACTGTGCTAATTTTCACATTTTCTCAAGAGTTTTTATGCTATTTATGCATATTATAAGCCATCACCTTAGACATATATAGGAGTGTAATTCTCACATTTTGTGAGTTTATCTCAGACGTGCCGAATCCCATTATATTTTATTCCAACCTAAGTGCAACAAAGGAGCGTATGAGACAGCAAATTATAACGTGTTATTGCGGATCTTTGGCTCCTTACTCGTATGCCGCTCAAGGTCATCCTGGCTGGCTGTGAAAAAAATGATATATTACCGATATGTAATAATTTGTTTCTGTTTTGTGCCCTCTATTTGTCCGTTTAACCCTTTGTATTTTTAAAGTCCCAATACCAGACTATGGAAAAGAGACAAAAAAAGGAAAAGCCAAGTTTCATTGCTATTTTTTGTTTCATTCAATTTAGCTTTTTTTTGTATTTTCTTGTTTTTGTTAGAATTTGTATTTTCTTCTATTCAAAATACAAATTTTACTTTGTACCATTTAGAATTTTAGATTTTTTAATAGCTAGTCTACTCTCAACAGTTGTTTGGAAGCCATATCCGAGAAGTAAATAATATTATCCAATCACTAAAATGAAATAAAAAATTAGTAACGAATAATCCACCACTATACATAATGGGCAACTGTTTATGTTGCCATGTTGGGTTGTCGATGGAGAAAAATTACAAATTATGTTACCAGCTAGTAGAAAGTCGTCGCCATATAACAATGAATATAAAGGCGTCGCTACTAGATGAAGCAACAAACGAGTGTCGAGTGACGATGTTTGTGCAGGAGGTAGCTAATGCTATCATATTCTGTAGAGTGGTCCACACACCAACCTTCAAAACATGTATTACATAATGATGGTTAAAGATTTGGACATCGTCACATCGGTATATATATAATATATTGTACCTTCCGGATACTCTTCGTGGTGCAGGTTAAAAAATGATTTATTTGGAAGAGAAATTTCGATTCTACACCAGGCCGGATCAACAATATAATATGTTCTTTTGTGAAACACTCTAAATAGGTAAAATTTTCTCGTTGACTCTTCTGTAAGAATATTGTCGCCGGTCCATTCCGTTCTGACAAACATGATTTGGATAAGAGTTTCTTCTTCCTCGGCAAACATCAATCGCATATTCTTTCTTCTTTTCCAAGGTAGTAATGCACCCCACTTTTGAAATCCGGAAACTAAGAAACTCAAGACTAAATTCATAGAACCCGAAAAGATGCCATATCATAATTGATTTCATGTTATCTTTTTTTTTGGTATCATTCATCTTATCTTATTTCATGGCAATCATCTCCAATATCAATATTTTCTTTTATCTTCAACGGCAGACAGGTTCAAAACAAAGATTACAAATTGGAAAACTGATAACATTCAAAGAGGGTTGACGAAGATTCAATATAATTTTATCTGAAGGGAATTTTTTTCTATTATGTCCAGTAAGATGCTATTAGCAAGCAGTGAATCTCAAGAAAGTGAGAGTTTAGAATACTTTGAAGAACCAAAAAAAAAGGATGAACATCATTTTACCTAGACCATTCAACCAATTTTGGTTTTTGTGTGATAGTCCAGAACATTCATTTTCGTTCTCAGCTGTTAGAAACCAAAGCAACCAGAACAGACCATTAAGGTGCCAAAAACCATAATGGAATGATAAAAAACGTAAGTCCTCTATACACTTAACGTATACCATTTCTCAGACGTCTACACTTGGATGGACATGCTTGTTCACGAAAAAACTACTTCAAATGCTTGAGCAGGCCAATTTTCAAATAAGATCCATAGACGACTTTCCCTTCAGCCTACAACGAAACACACCACAAAGTAAAAAAGATATTTTGAGGACACTTAGGAAAGCATTAGCCATGTTACCGATGTAATGCCTGAATAAAATCCCAATAATCATAGAAAACTGAAGTAAGGTGAGGAACACTAATTTTACAGGTACATATGCCTATCAAATCAGAAACACAGGTAACTAAAACTGAATTTTACGTATCTTATAAACACGAACTTTGACTAATTTACCATAACCGTATTTGTTGATTATTGCTAGCTCATATGCTCACCCTTGTCTCCATCACTAAGATTTGATTTTTTTTTTTTTAATTAAAAAATCAGTTAAGAAACATTAAGCAAAAAAAGAAGCAAATACAAAGCAAAGATAGGAAGTCCCATATAGAAATTATATGGAAAATCAAACTTTAATCAGAAATGAGATTTCGTATAAGTTTTTTCGCAGAACTACAACTTACTATATTAAAAACTGTTAGAAGTAAAAGAACCAATTCTATTTCACTGAAATTGAATCCCAGAAGCGAAAAATTTCAAGAGAATGGTACTACATCACAATTGTTACAATCGGTCTTGTTCTTGGTCCAGCCTACGACTTGGTGGTCTCTATAAACCAACTTGTTTCGTCACGTCGCAATCTCATCTACCTCCGAGTTAAAGACAAAACTCGGAAACGTGGTCGTTATGTCCCTGTAATTGAAATTTAAGTCCTCAAAACTTATAAACCGCACCAAAACTTAATCAAGTAAATAGGTTCTAACAAGGTAAACATACCTCAGATATGGAAGAGTCATGATTTTAAGCAAAGATGGGTTTTTGATTACGAAATCGCTCCATTCTGTCCTACCAATCTTTCCATCCCGATCTACATCTGCGTCCTCAAATGTCTGCTCACGAAAAGCAAAGGACCCGAGTTTAAAAAAAAGAGTCTTTGCTTTCTTAGAAGTCGAAGTTGTATATAAACATCAAACCTGATCGAGTATCACTTCTATGGTATCATCAGCTAGTTTCATTTCAGATTCGCAGAGAAGGGCGATCAACATTTGCTTCACCTGCCAGAATCATATACACGATTATGAATGCCCCGCAAGCGTTTATTTAGTAGATGATGCAAAGTAAAGAATATTCTATATGATCAGTAGTGAAAACATCTTCGAAACTAACACGTTGAAACATGGATTGAATTCCAAACCGAAATGTCGTAGAAGTGTATACCTCTTGGCGCTCAATGAAGCCCGTGCAGTCCATGTCGTATAGTCTAAAGGTAACTGAGATATAAATACAGACCAACGTGAATAAAAGTCACGACAAGGCTTTAGAGAAACAGTCGACAGATATATAAATTCGTTAACTTACAGTCTGTTTTCTCCTCTAGAGAGGCATTAGGATGGAAAACATTGAGTGATCTCACAAAGTCTCCAAAATCAATGACACCTTTTCGTTTAACATCAAACAAATCAAATATCTGTAAACGAGGGCATTATCACTCAGTACTTCTATAGGATCACTCTTTAAGATTAACCATAGAGTTATAAAGGTCTGAGAAACTTAAGACATACCCTATTGGCAAACAAATTTTCCTTCTTTCTGTTCTTGAACAAAGCAAGTTGAAACTCTTCCTGCATTACAAGTTGGTCGAGAAATAAGTAACAATATCCAAAAAAGTGGGCCACGAAAACATCAATTGTCAAATCCAGACCAATAAAAAGAAAAGAATTATATATAATTCAAGTCAACTATCAACACACAGACTAGTTGAGCAGTAAGGAGCCCACAGATCAGCATGGAGAATCAATTATTGCGTAATAAAAAAATGGTGAAAGTCAACAAAGTTGACAAATAGATTATGGAATATAGATAACAGTGCATTGAATCTTATGTCACTATAGATAAAGCTTCCAAGATCCTGCCATGAGATTGTGCAAACGAATCAACGGCTGTCAAATATCAGTACCTTGTTTATCAAGCCATCGTCAACAACTGAGCTACTTATGCTCTTGAATAACTCGAACAATGCTTCAACCTCACTCACGCTAACTGGAAACACAAAAGAAACAATAAGCCAACGCTCCGAGACTAAGCATAAAGACCAAGTCAATTCGTAAAAAAAAAAAGAAGTAGATAACCCATAAAGAACGGGAAAGAGACACTTGTTGAAAATACAAAGATCAAGATTCAAATCAAGAAACTATTAGAATAGGGATATTATGTGGTGTCTCAAACAGCAACAAGCATCATCGAAAGTGGAAAACTAGAATTAACTGTAACGAAGCTTCAGTTATCAAATAAGCCATGAGTAAAAAAAGACACTTTTTTCAATCGTTTGAATGACAGTAAAGGGCCAAAACAAGTTGTTATACGAAAGCAGGCAATGAATGATAAAAAAGCGATCTTTTATAAAGATCATGCTTTTTTGGGTTATTTAAGCTAAGGAGAAGAAGAAACGTGTGGTGCAAGTAAACTTACAAGCAGTCTCAGAGGCTAGCTTGACAGGGTTTTCATGTCCAGGAAACTCTCTCGCAGCCGTGGAATGAAAGCAGCCCATTGACAAGTAACAAACGAACAAGAAGAAGAAGAAAGAAGAAGAAGCTAATTCGAATAACTGAATTCGCTAAAACGATGTCTGAGATTGTAATAAAGCTTGATTCTTGAGATCACTTCCCATCATCATTATCATCTTTTATAATCTACAACACAAACCCCAATTATTCTATAAAAAACATTGAATTAAACAAAAACGATAATTGTGAACAAAAGATATAATAAACCCTCGACAAAAATATTGAGAACAGTACCAATTAATCTCGAGATTCGCTAAATGAGAATCAGAACAATTTAAATTAAATTAATCGGAAAAAAAAATCAAACGAGGTAATGCAGAATCTACCGAGCCTAGAAATTGAATGGAAAGAATAAAACGAGATCGAATTCAGTTACTTACCACCGAGAGAAAGGCTCGGTGACGGTGAGAGAGAGAGAGAGGAAGGGGATGGAATTACGAGAACGACGAAGATCTGTGACGATGATGGGGAGCAGGATGAATGATCCGACGGCTGAGATTAACTGTGCATATATATATTACTGGGCTTTTTTCTGTTCTTCGGAAGGCCGGTTGAGGGAATGAAATTATGAGAGTTTTATAAGAGCGTCGTTCGTGTGAACGTCTCAACACGTGCGAAACCACCAACCTTTATGTTTTCTCTTTTTTTTTTTCAACCAAAACTCTTTTTTTTTCACAGTGTGGAAAAAGTGAACCACCATAATTGACATTTTTACTTTTGAAATTTCCATTAAATTTTTGTACTGATGCTGACATTTTTTTTATATGTGGAATTACGCTAACATTGTGTAAATTTGTGGTGGGTGAAAAAGACAGTAAATTTTATAGCTGTGGATTCAAGTTTCATCGAAAGAGTACCCAAAAATCAATAACTGAATTGTTTAAACCAACTATATACAAAAAATTAGGTGATAATATTTTTCAAATTGGTTCTTCTCTCGTTTTCGCAATCTATACTGATGCCCATAGTATTCAAGATCTTGTAATAAATACAGCAAGGGGACTTGCCATATATATGTATTCAAGATTCATGGGTCATATACCTTTTGGGATAACCGAAGAATTATAGTATTTTTTCGGTCACGAATTATTGGTCTAATCATGTACGTACGCCATACAAAAATCCAATAAGATAGATTAATTATGTAATATCGGTCTAAATTAAGAAATGTGGCTTAGCTTTATTATCTATATCCATAAGACATGATCAGATCATGCATGTTTTTTGAATTTTGAAACTGGGATCATGTCTCTAATAAATTATTTTGTATTGGATGTAAACTATTCGTTAATGAATTTGTGAGTACGTACGTCAGTGATCTCTTTAATATCGACTAAAATGTATTATAAAACAACATGTATATGTAACGTTTTGATCCAGGACTTTGACACACACAAAAACACATTCTGATCTAGGACACGCGTCTCCATAACATATCTTTTTATCATTGATTATTTTTGATTCGTTGAACGACTGAGAATACTATCCACAACTTACAAAACATAAAAAGTAAAGAAAGACTACAAGTCTATAATCGAAAGTATTGATTAAAACCAAAAAAAAAGTGTTCTGTTGTCTCGTGTCAATGAATGATAAAAAGGTTTAGCCATTTAGGTACTCAATGATTCGCCACTAAGCTTGTCACCTTCTTCTTCTAGAGATAAACCAATCAAACTCCTGATTTTAAGAAAGTTTTCAAACTCCTGATAAAAAGGTTTAGCCGTTTAGGTACTCAATGACAGACTAATGGAAAGTTTTCAATCCGGTTCGGTTTGGTGTTTTCTTCTGTTTATTATACTTACGACATATGTATTGATCCATTTTTTTGGTTGGGTCACTTAAAAGGCCTATTAGAGCATCATTATTGGTAGGTTTTAAAAAGATTTCTTATACATTTAAGTAAATGTAAAATAAAAAGAAAATAGGAGAGAGAATACCATAGTCTCTTATATAGGAATTTTAGGAACCCTTTTCATATGTTTTAAGAGACCCATTGTCCATGTGTCAATTTTTTATTGATTGAATTATAATCTTGATTAAAATATTATTATTTTAGTGTTTTTAAGAGACTCATCATAATTTTACCAATATTAATGCTCTTAGTGATTTAAAAATCTGTCCAGGCCTGCTGTCAAGACGCAAATGATTTCCGTCTACACAAGTTGGTTACCATAACAAGTAAGAATGCATAACTTGATAGACCTGCCCTAAAATTTTAAATTTCCAATTTTTGCTGAATGACATATTTCCATTAAAGATCTCAATATATCGTCCACCAAATGTTTCTTAAATGACTCATGTAAACTTTCCAATTTTTCCTAGTTAGTGTTCCTTAATGAAAAATGTATAACTTACATATTTTGCCTAATCATTGAAAAATCTATAGACTTCCTTTCCAAGAAGGATACAAAAGATTGAGAAGATTTCATTGTCATGTCTATCTATGTCCTATTCTAATTAGGTTAACTATATAAGCTCAGCTTGCTCTCTTGAATTTAGCAAGACACTGGGAAGAAAAAAAGTTACATAGAAAAAACAAATTTTGGTGCGGCGAAGAAACAATATGGAGCATTTCAAGCTTGGTTACATAATACCCATCTTCTTCCTGATGGGCGTAGTCCTCTTGGGTTTGGTGTGGGCTCTTTGTAGCTGCGAGCGACGAAATCGGGTTACGCCTTCTAATGCTGTGTAGCTTTTCTATTGTATTATCAACTGTTTTTTATTCGATAATGTAACGCTGCAATATTTATAATATAAGAGGGAAATTTTTGTTTTTGTTCCTTTTCTCTCTCTCTCTCTCTTTAATGATGTTCTCCATATTCAATCGTATAACGTTGCAATGTTACACCCTACACGATTACTATAAGTATACTCACATAAACATGTCTCTTAAATAATTGTCTTGACAACATTATCCTCGATTTAGTATCTGTCAGATTACAGAGATTTATAACATTCAATTGATTAAAATTTTTATAACATTCAATTGATAAAAAAATATATAACATTCAATTGATAAAGGAAGTCGAATTTATTTTTGACCAAGTTTCTAGGTTAATGTTGCATGGTTACCCACTGGTTATAACACTTTTTTAAACCACTTATAGACAATACACTAGCAGCCAATATACTCAAGTGATGAGTTCAAAACATATTCTTACATTATGCTAATGCTTGTTTTTTTAATCCGAATTCACTGTTTGGCTGGTCTATGAAACTATGATCTGTATTTGTTTGGTTGGTGGATTTGTGCTATTCCATATTACTATGTGTTAATCTGCATTGCACACGGTATTCTTATCCATGTTTTGGCTTGTGTTTTTTTTTTTCTAGTTATTTTGGTTAAACGTTGATGATCCATCATCGAGATACATATATAGACGTTGTTGATCATAGAAGGTGATGAATAGTTCCATCATCTATATATGTGCTTCACATTAGATAATAAACTAGAAATTGTCCGAATACTCTGTCCAATTAAGAATATTCAATCTTGAATGTTGATGTGTTACACCTTTTATATCTCGTCATACATTGATACAAATTTTGAGGCATATCTTGGTTAATTAAATTAAGGCTGATAACTCAAAGTGTTTTCTTCTCAGTTTTTCCCAGTGTCGGATCGCACACCATCCGTTGTAACCTTCTTTTCTCAAACTTTCCAATCAGAGCCTTTACCATTCTTTCTTCCTTACCCCTTTCTCCATATATATACGACATCAAGTTGTGCTGTTTGTCCTTCGCCATTGGATGTAAACTAGATCTCGTTAACTAATGAATGGTGAGTTCGTCAGTAATATCTTTAATATCGACTAAAAATGTCTTAGAAAACATCATATTATATGTAACGTTTTGATCCATGGCACACGTCTTCGTAACATATCGGTTCGGTTTTTGTGTTGTCTTTTATTTGGGTTTACGACAAATATTTTAACCCACTTAAAGGCCCATTCTTGATTTTAAAATTCTTTCCATTAGAAAGCGCGTCTTGTCCACGCATTAATTAACATAACGGATACAAAAACATTATATCAGAGAAAATTACTTGCACCCACAAAACACTTTCTATTTTCTTCTCAATTTTTTTTCTCCTTTTCTTCTTCTTCTCCCGACGACGAATCGTCTTTTTCAAATATTTTCCGATCTGTACAGCGGAAAGTTTGTTCTCTTCTTAGATCAGTAAGGTTTTCAATTTCTTTTATGTTGTGCTAATCGCGATTTCGTCTTAGGGTTTTCAATTTCTTCATGTTGTTCTAATAGCGATTTCGTTTTAGGGTATTCGAATTTCTCTTATGTTTTTGTAATTGCGATTTCGTTTTAGGGTTTTTCGAATTTTTCAAATCGTTTGTATCAGATTTTTGTGGTGATCTTGTTTAGGGTTTCTTTCTCGATTTTGTTTTACAACTTGAATCCACATGAAACCATCACAATTGGTTGGGTTTTTTTCTCTTGTTGTCAGATTTTATTTTAGGGTTTTTCGCTTAGTGGGTGTTTTTGAAATTTAACGCAGATTTTTTTTTTTCTTTTCTCGAAATTCTATCATTATTTAAGAAGGAAATTGACTTCGATGATGTCTTTTGATGATGAAAAATTTGGGTCTTGTTTATTCGTTTGTTAGGTTTCTTTCTTGGATTGGTTTCCGTTTTCACTAGCAAAAGTTTCTCTCTTTTAGAAGATTTCAAAGCCTTCTTGCTTTTATTATTAAAACCCAAGAGATTAGGTAAACATTCTTCTAATGTTATGCCGATTCTTATTTTGGGAGGTTTTTGCCTTTTATGTTATGGTTTTGATGTTTTCGTTTTCGTTTTTCAAACCCAAAAAAGATCATAGACATACACTAATCTAATAGTGTTATGTCAGATTCTTATTTGGGGACATTGTCCCGATCTGTTGGTTGGTAGTGCATGCAAGCAAAGGAATGTTATGAGAGGGAAATATGACACACGAAAAGTCTTTGTGACTATAGTTTTCCATTTGTTGGATGAGATGGAGAATAAGATCAATGGCTTAAAAAATTCTTAAAGACAAAAGACTAAAAATTTGAGAACTGAGTCTTTACTTTTCTACCCACGGCTTAGAACAGTTTTTAGACAAAAATTATATGGGTTGATGGAAATATGTACCCACGGCTTTTGAGAAGTCTTAAGACAAAGACTTGTGGCTCATTTTGATGTATGGGATGAAAAAAATGTACCCACGGCTTGAGCAGTCTTTAGACAGAGACTTTTGCTCGTTTTTTATTTGTTAATGTACCCACGGCTTTGAGCAGTCTTAAGACAAAGACTTTGGCTCGTTTGGATTTGATTTGTTAAGAAAAGGAATGCCATGAGAGGGAAATATGACACATAAAAAGTCTTTGTGACTATGAGTCAGTTTTCCATTTGTTCGATGGGATGGAAATAAGATCAATGGCTTAAAAAAGTCTAAAGCAAAAGACTATGAAATTGAGAACTGAGTCTTTACTTTGCTACCCACGGCTTAAAGCAGTTTTTAGAAAAAAACTATATGGGTTGATGGAAATAGGTACCCACGGCTTTTGAGCAGTCTTAAGACAAAGACTTGTGGCTCATTTTGATTTATGGGATGAAAAAAAATGTACCCACGGCTTGAGCAGTCTTTAGACAGAGACTTGTGGCTCCTTTGGATTTATGGGATGAAAAATGTACCCACGGCTTTGAGCAGTCTTAAGACAAAGACTTGTGGCTCATTTTAATGTATGGGATGAAAAAAATGTACCCTCGGCTTGAGCAGTCTTTAGACAGAGACTTTTGTTCATTTTTGATTTGTTAATGTACCCACGGCTTTGAGCAGTCTTAAGACAAAGACTTTGGCTCATTTGGTTTTGATTTGTTAAGCAAAGGAATGATATGAAAGGGAAATATGACACACAAAAAGTCTTTGTGACTATGAGTCAGTTTCCCATTTGTTCGATGTGATGGAGAATAAGATCAATGCCTTAAAAAATCCTTAAGACAAAAGACTATGAAATTAAGAACTGAGTCTTTACTTTGCTACCCACGGCTTAGAACAGTTTTAGACAAAAAGGATATGGGTTGATGGAAAAATGTACCCACGGCTTTGAGCAGTCTTTAGACAAAGACTTGTCGCTCATTTTGATTTATGGGGTGAAAAAATGTACCCACGGCTTGAGCAGTCTTTAGACAGAGACTTTTGCTCGTTTGGATTTGATTTTAATCAAAGGAATGTTATGAGAGGGAAATATGACACACAAAAAGTCTTTGTGACGATGAATCAGTTTTCCATTTGTTCGCTGGGATGGAGAATGGCTTAAAAGAGTCATAAGACAAAAGACTATGAAATTGAGAACTCAGTCTTTAGACAGAGACTTTTGCTCGTTTTGATTTGTTAATGTACCCACGGCTTTGAGCAGTCTTAACACAAAGACTATATAGCTCTGACTTGTTGGATGAACAAAGGTACCCACAGCTTAGAACAGTTTTTAGACAAAAACGATATGGGTTGCTAGAAAAGTGTACCCACGGCTCGAATTGTTGAAAGTGAATAACCCACGGCTTTGAGCAGTCTTAAGACAAAGACGATATGGCTCAGTTTGATGTGAATTGCTACCCACGGCTTTGAGCAGTCTTAACACAAAGACTATATAGCTCTGACTTGTTGGATGAACAAAGGTACCCACAGCTTAGAACAGTTTTTAGACAAAAACGNAAAAAATGTACCCACGGCTTGAGCAGTCTTTAGACAGAGACTTTTGCTCGTTTGGATTTGATTTTAATCAAAGGAATGTTATGAGAGGGAAATATGACACACAAAAAGTCTTTGTGACGATGAATCAGTTTTCCATTTGTTCGCTGGGATGGAGAATGGCTTAAAAGAGTCATAAGACAAAAGACTATGAAATTGAGAACTCAGTCTTTAGACAGAGACTTTTGCTCGTTTTGATTTGTTAATGTACCCACGGCTTTGAGCAGTCTTAACACAAAGACTATATAGCTCTGACTTGTTGGATGAACAAAGGTACCCACAGCTTAGAACAGTTTTTAGACAAAAACGATATGGGTTGCTAGAAAAGTGTACCCACGGCTCGAATTGTTGAAAGTGAATAACCCACGGCTTTGAGCAGTCTTAAGACAAAGACGATATGGCTCAGTTTGATGTGAATTGCTACCCACGGCTTTGAGCAGTCTTAACACAAAGACTATATAGCTCTGACTTGTTGGATGAACAAAGGTACCCACAGCTTAGCATAGTTTTTAGACAAAAACGATATGGGTTGTTAGAAAAGTGTACCCACGGCTTTGAGGTCTTTGGACAGACACTATGTGGCTCGAATTGTTGAAAGTGAATAACCTACGGCTTTGAGTAGTCTTAAGACAAAGACGATATAGTTCAGTTTGATGTGAATTGCAACCCACGGCTTTGAGCAGTCTTAACACAAAGACTATATAGCTCTGACTTGTTGGATGAACAAAGGTACCCACGGCTTGAGCCATATCTTTAGACAAGAGACTATATGGCTCTAACTTGTTGGATTAAGTAAAGTACCCATGGCTTTTAGCATGTCTTTAGACAAGAGACTATAGCTCTAACTTGTTGAATTAACAAAAGTGTCCACCAAGCCACGACAGCTTAAATGTTTTTGGACAAAGAATGTGTATCAGAATCGAAAGTTGATTCACATTTTAAGCTCTGAAACTCACAAGGTAAGTATGAGTTTAAAAACCAACGAACTCTTATTTCTTGAGGTATGCTCTATAAATTGTTAGATACATTGAGAATTCGATTGCAGCAAATTGTTTGTGACATGTACTTTTTAAACTTGTTTGTAAATTAGTTGATATAATCATGAAATTATGCTTACTAATTTTTCTTTTTCAGGTACGTGCTTGAAAAGGTGTTCAAATTCTCATGATCACAAGGAAATTTGTAAATGTAGCAATTGTGATGAGGTATATGTTTTTCTACACTTTTCTCCGCCAAATTGACATTAACATATGAAAATCGTAAATTAAGCTAAGTGATATATAAGTAAAGTAATATCCTTATATAGACATGTCTCTTAAATATTGTCTCGACAGCATTACTCTCCTTGATTTTGTATCCGTTAGATTACATAGATTATTGCTAACATACTACTTGTAGAAGAAATCGAACGTATTTATGTATTGGAAAAAAACAAACATTGTGTGTTTACTATATCTGTGTTTATGTTTGTTTGCATCATAAGGTCTCTCATTTGGTAAGCTGATATTGATAATATTAATCTTGATCTAGTATCCATCGTATTAAAGAAACTTATTGTTAGCCTATTGATAAAAAGGGAGTAGATTCTATTTTTGGTATTTATCATCTCTGTCTTGGTGTCTGTATACATGATAAGTTTTTTACTTTATAAAATAAATATAAGTTAGTCTCATGTAGAAATTCTTTTGGAACGTAAGTGAGACTACTGCATATTTGTATAGTTTCCTTGAATCTTGAATGTTTTGTTTTGCATTATGCTCTAAATCCTTGATTATTACAAACACACGAAATGACATCCTTAAAATTTTACAGTTAAATTTATTTGTTTGTCTTAGCAATTCTGCCATTTGCGTTTTACTTCATGAATTGATTGAGTAATTCTGTTAAAACTCTAGAATTGTGCCTGCTGACTTGCGTTTTCTACAGTTTAGTGATTGAAAATCTCTGTCATACTTTGTGAGACTTGGAGATTCTTGGCTCTCTATCATGCATTTTCTGTTTCGTTGTGTGATGGTTATTTTTTTTTATTCTCTGTTTAGTTTTGTGTTAGATAATTTGCAAATATCCGTCTCACTCAGAGTACAAACCACTAAAATATTGGTCATTCTGTGTTTTTGAGTTATTTGTTTAGTTTTGCGTTAGATTATTTGCAAATGTCAGTTTTGCGTTAGATTATTTGTAAATGTCAGTTTTGCGTTAGCTCTTTTTTTTGGATTAGTAGTCCAAACCACTAAAATATTGGTCATTCTGTGTTTTTTAGTCGAATGTTTTAACACAAATTTACTTATACTTCGTACTCATGATTTAACATGTTATTATTGCACCTTTTCGGTTAGTTTAGTTTTCGTGGTTTTATATGTTAATGTTGCATGGTCAACCACTCGTTATAGTACTTTTTAAAAACCACATATAAACAATAAACTAGTAACCAATAAATATCAAGTGGTGAGTTCAAAATGAATTATTACAGAATGCTATATATTGCTTGATATTTGATCCAAATTGATTGTTTAACTGGTCTAAGATCTGTATTTATTTAGTTGGTGGATATGTTCTATACCATATTATGTGTTAACCTTCATTGCACACGATATTCTAATCGATGATGGTTGGCTTCTTTTTCTCTAGTTATATTGGTTAGATTGTGTGTAGCATACATACATAATTTTTGTTGATCATAGAAGATGAATGAATAGTCTTGTCATCTCTGTGTGCTTGTCACATCATCCAATAAACAATAAATTGTCTGAATACTCTGTTCAATCAAGCTTGGATGTTGATGTGTTTCACCTTTTACACCTCTTTGTATGTTGCTACGAACTTTGAGACCTATTCGTTGTGATGTTGTCCTCGTTCACATTCCAACTCATATTCGTATGAAATCAGATGGTTTCCATCCAAGGTTTCTTAGAGCTTAAGTTTTGATTTGTATTATGTTCTAAATTCTTGGTGATCATTACAAACATACGAAATGACATCCATGCAATTTTACAGTTAAATTTACTTGTTTGTCTTAGCAATTCTGCATCATATTTTATGCATTGATAATGATTATTCTATTACAAACTTTGCATTGTGGACACTGTCTTAGATTTTTACAATTTAGTGAATAAAAATCTCTTTGTTATGGGACTATATATCCTTTGGTCTCATAGTTTACAAAGTTGATGACACTTAGAATATATTGAATCACTTGTTTTTATGGATTTTTTATATTCTTCCTTAGGATGCTTTTTTGTTGTCGTAATATTTTTCTATGATTGGCGTCAAAATTAAGTAGTTGTATAGAGATTCCCATTGTATGCATGCGGGTTTGATCACCTCCATTCTTTAGGTCGACTAAATGCATTATATGTCCAATATTCTGTTTTGGTTCTAGAAAACATAGTTTGTCTATAATACTTTGTTAATTGGACTTGGAAGTTCTTGGTTCTCTATCATGTTCTGTTTTCGTTATGTGATGGTGTTTTTCTATTCTTTGTTTAGCTTTGCGCTAGATCATTTGTAAATGTCTCACTCAGATTGCATAGTTTGTTCTTTTTGGTTAGTCGTCCAAACCACTAAAAGTATTGTTCATTCTTTGTTAAGATCGATTGTGATCTATTTACATATGCTCAGATGGTACAATCTTGACGTTTGCTTCTAAATTTATTTGAATAGTTAGTGTAGTAAATTGATTTAGCTTTCTTGGTAATGTGAATGTTTGTATGTTTATTCTGAATTGTATCCAATTAAATGAATGCTTGATTGGTATGCGTCAAATACAGGGTTTTCAAAGATATTAAGATTATATAGTGGTTAGACTGATTCAAAACTTAAATATTGAATATGTATTTTTAGTCTAATTTTTTAAAAGCAAATTCACTTACGCTTTATACTCATGACATACTTTGTTATTGCACTTTTTCAATTAGACCAAGTTTCTTGGTTTTATTGGTTAATGTTGCATGGTTAACCACTAGTGATATCACTTTTTAAACCATATATATACAAACACAATACTAACCAATTAAATCTAAGTGGTGAGTTCAAACATATTATTATATAATGCTATTGCTTGGTTTTTTAGCTGAATTGACTGTTTAACTCGTGTATGATCTGTATTTATTTGGTTGGTGGATCTGTTTTATTCTATGTTATATGTTAACCTGCACTGCATATGGTAGTCCAATCGATGTTTTAGCTTGCTTTTTTGTTGTTGTTAGTCTGCTTAGATTGTGTTAGATACATAAAATTTGTTGATCTGTGCTTCTTGTTGTTGTTAGTTTGTGTTTAGATACATAAACTTTGTTGATCAAAGTTTGTGTTTAGATCAAAAGTTCCATCATCTCTGTGCTTTTCATTTTAGACAATAAAGTATAAATTGCCTGAATAGTCAATCCAATTAAGATTCAAGTTTGGATGTTGATGTGTCACACCTTTTACACCTCCTTGTAAGTATATTTTGGTTAATTTAGTTTTGCGGCTGATACCTCAAGTGTCTTTTCTATTGTAATCTTTCTTTTCTCAAAGTTTCCATCAGAGCCTTAACCAAACCTGAATTCATCCTTCTATCTTTAGCCCTTCTTCATATACATATGACATATGACTAGGGGTGGGATAATGGGTATCTACCCGTAGGGTATCCTAAAACCCTGTTAAAAATAGGAGTTCATACTTTACCTTTTTGATTACAATAAGTTAGGGTATTTTATGAGAAAATATCCTTTATATCAATTATCCTAATGGGTTATCCTTTAGGGTTTAGGGTATCCGTAGGGTATGTTTGTTTAACCTATAAATTTTATATTATTTAAAAAATATTAAATATTATGATTTTTTTTTTTTGTTTTGGTGGAGAAAAATGGATTTTGCAGGTTTGACGAAAAATATGATTTTCCGATTTTAACGGGAAAACAGATTTTACGGTTTTGACGAGAAAATGAGATTTATCGGTTTTGACGAGAAAATGAGATTTATAGGTTTTGACGGAAAGTATGGACTTTTTGGTTATGGCGGGAAAACGGATTCTGCGGTTTTGAACGAACTTTAGTGATTTTGGCGAGAAAAACAGATTTTTCGGTTACGGTGGAAAAAAGGGGTCTTGTGGTTTTGGCGAAAAAATGGATTTTATGATTTTGGCGAGAAAATCGGATTTTCCAGTTTTGGCGAGAAAAACGAATTTTCTGGTTTTTGGCGGGAAAACAGATTTTGTGGTTTTGGCGAGAAATGAGATTCTACGATTTTGACGGGAAAACGAGAATATCCGGTTTTGGTGGGAAAAACGGATTTTACTGTTTTGGCGGGAGAAACGGATTTTACTGTTTTGACGGGAAAAACGAAATTTACTGTTTTGGTGGGAAAAACGAATTTTACTATTTTGGGGGGGGGAATAGAATTTCTGGTTTTGGTGAGAAAAATGGATTTTGCGATTTTGGTGGGAATACAAAATTTATGGTTTTTACAGGAAAATGAGATTTTGTGGTTTTGGAGAAAATGAAATTATGAACCCAAGCACATGATTTTAAGTTTTTGACGAAAATTTGATTTTAATAAAACATTAAAATATGTCTTTTTATATTATTAGCTTAAATAATTATATATTAAGCAATAAAATAAATAGAACAATTAAATTAAATAGGGTACTTTAGAGTAACCCTAAATTTTTAGGGTACTCTTTTAGACTATTCTAACAATATAGGATATTTTTAGGGTAATTTGTATAGGATATTTTTTGAGAAAATATCTTAGAGATTACGATAGAGTAGGGTAATTTTACCCAAATTTCTACCTCTATATATGACATTAAGTTGTGATGTTGTCCTCCTCACATTCTCACCTGGTATGAAATCAGTTGTTTTCCATTCAAGATTTATAAGAGCTAAACTCGAGCTGTTCAAGAAAACTCGTTAACCTTAAACAAACTAACGCATCTTTATCGAGTCTGTTAGATAACATTATGATACTTTAAACTGTACGAAAGTGCGAGTGAATTTTTATCACTAAACTCCAAGGCACAAACTTATGCATGACAACGACATACAAAAACAATCCCGTTTCCAAAATCATCATGCAGCTTTAAGTAATTGGTGATTTTTAGGAGTGATTTTGTTTTTTTCTGTTATTCAATAGTCAACGGAAATGTCTGGTTTACAAAGTCAAAAATTTTCTTTAGTTTCTCTACATTTTCTTTGAGACTACTTCATAGAGATTTTTAAAGCCAGAAAGATTACAATCTCAAGATCAGTAATACAATAAAGAAATTATTTTCGGACTCTTAACTGATCACAAACATCACATAACAAAGAGGAAATATAGCCGAGAAATATTGTTCACTTCTTTGAAGACACCGTTGATGATTCAGGCTCTTTCCATGCCGCTTGCCATTGCTTGTCATATAAAGTTGTCTCTTCGAACAAACCCTTGAGTTTGTCTAAATCTTCGTTCTTGCGGATGAAAAGAACTCCGGCTACAGCCACAAACAAGAGTGTTTTGCAGAAGAAATTTCCCATTTGGTCGACGAGTCCTACTCCGGTAAGGCTATCAACAAAGTAAGCCATGAAGAATCCTATCATCGCAGCACGACCTGCAAGATAAATCCACCAAAAAAGAACACCTCAAACTTCAGATTATGTTTACTTGCATAAGTACACACGATTTGTATCTTTAGCATAACGTGTTTTAGACGTTACCATTGAGGAGTTCAGCTTCGGGTAGATGGTATCTCTTCATCCATGCCCACCATGGAATAATCGAGGTATCAAAGAGTACAGGCTCAGCGTTAGTAGTTGTTTCCGGGTTATCTTCAAGCCACTTTCTCCTCTTTGCCTCTACAAATACCACACAACACACAACAATCACTCATCTTCCATAACAAAACCAAAGCAAGAAGCTTTCTAGTAAGTAACAGAGCATTGCCCGAGACCAAGCATAGCATTCAGACATAAATCATTATCATGTCTTTGCTCATTCCAAACTCACAACCTTTTCCATTTATTTCAAACTCTATCTTCAGACAAAACATTACTGTAACTTATGACAAGAGTTTTAAAGGGATCTTACCAGCCACGATAACAGAATCCCAATCTGTTTTCCCTTCTTTCTCGAACTGTTTCAGATCCCAAGTTCCATTAACCCACTTCGCATCCTCAAACTTGATCTCCGTCGTAGTGGTCGTCAAGTCAGTCTCTTCACCTCCAACGGCGCCGTTTTCAGACGCTGACGAGCTTTCCACCGGAGATTTAGCCGGAACCTCCTCTACAGCAACGGAAGCAGGCTTCGGAATATCCACGGTGGTTGCAGAGACTGTAGCAGCAGAAGCGGGTGTTGTCGTACCGTTGTCGGAGGAGGCTCGAGTGACGGAGACGAGAGAGAAACGTTTGGTGGAGAGGAGAGAGAGTGAGATCCTGGGGATGAGGTTAGGGTTTTGAAGTGAAGGTGAGATCGGCGGAGAGAATAACGCCATGGATATGGACATTTGTTTGCTTTGCTCAGACACACACACACACGCTCTCTCTCTCGATCTCTCGGTCTCTCTCCTCTGCTCAGTTTTTTCTTCAGAGTTAGTTTGAATGTGTGGTTTGAAATGAGCTTTGAGACAAGTGAAAGAGATGTTATCGTTAATCGCATGGAATGCATGTCGTTTTGCGTTTTTTTGGGTTTACGTACAGAAACTACGTGACGTTGTTTTGTGGTCCAGTCCAGTGAAAACGAGATTGTCAATGGGCTTTATATATTGAAATAGATGCCCATTTCAATTTAGCCTTCAGCCCAAAGCGAAGTAGAAACTGTACATATTTCAAAAGCTTATAAACAATGCTTTCAAGAATTTTCTCGAATTGACTTGAACATTTGAGTAAGTCCTTTTGTCTATTTGTTTATTATTATTTATAATAATACCTACTTGTACGTTCTAAATTAAAGAGTATACGCTAGAGTAAGACGAGGAAAAAGTCTTGTGCAAATAAACAGAATGGATTACAACATTGACGTCTCCAAAAAACTGTTATCCAAATACTAATTTTGTAAACTTGAAAAGTCCTGCCGTGGCAATGGCATTGCAAGCAGAAAAATAAACAAATTTGCAAAATTCGCAGATAATGATGCAACTCAAGTGAAAAAAAAAAAGTAAACAAAAAAACGCCACGTGGACAGTTGTAATTGGTTATATGACGAACGAGACGTATCTGATTAGCTTCGCGGCAAAGTGTCAACGCTCTGCGACGACCTCAATAGTTCAAGAACTTTCCGGAACTACCCGTGAATATTTACCGAGAAGGCAATTCACAACATAGGCGGTAAGGGCATTAGTGTCAAATCCCCAAACTTAAGGCTCTATATATATAAAGAAAACGAAAGTCTTTCTTATATTAATCTCCTGAATTCTCTCTCTGAAAAGCGAAAGAAAACAAAAAAAAAAAAAAGCAAAAAACGATGGATTCGTTCTCGTCCTTCTTCGATGCTCAACCCGGTAGCAGAAGCTGGAGCTATGATTCTCTCAAGAACCTCCGTCAGATTTCTCCGGCCGTCCAGAGTCATCTCAAGCGGGTAACTCCTTCTTCTCCCTCGCGCAAACCATCGGTTTCTTGATTACAGACGATCGTCGTACGATCGATTTGAGATTCGTTTCGATTTTGTAGTATTGATCCCTCTGATTACCTCGATGGCATCTCAATTTGACTTCCTTCTACGTATTAACGAATGAATCGTTGCGATTGTTAGTTCCCAGTAGGTTCTAGGGTTTCCGATTTGCGTAGAGAATGAAATTAGTTAGTTCATAGATACTTACTCTAGTCCCGTATTTATTGTTTGCCTTCGATTGCATACCGAAAATTAAGAAATTAATTGATGGAATTGGTGTAGGTTTATCTCACGTTGTGCTGTGCTCTTGTTGCCTCTGCCTTTGGAGCTTACCTCCACGTGCTGTGGAACATTGGTGGTATTCTCACAACCATTGCGTGCTTTGGAAGCATGATCTGGCTCCTCTCTTGTCCTCCTTATGAACAAGTACGTTACTTTACATTCACCTTCTAGCTTGAGGTTGCGTATCTTCCTATTTTGTATTGTTTTCCTGAGACGTTGTGAGTTTCTATTGTTGCAGCAAAAGAGGATTTCGCTTCTGTTTCTGTCTGCCGTTCTTGAAGGTGCTTCTGTTGGCCCTTTGATTAAACTGGCTGTTGATTTTGATCCAAGGTGATTTTTCTTGTTCTTGTTATCTAGTCCTGGACGAGAGATTGTGTTGAGAGTTCTTTGAGAGCTGACATGTTTTTCTTTTGTTACTCCAGCATCCTTATAACTGCGTTCGTCGGAACTGCGATAGCGTTTATCTGTTTCTCAGCGGCAGCGATGCTGGCAAGACGCAGAGAGTATCTCTACCTTGGTGGACTGCTTTCGTCTGGTTTGTCTATGCTGATGTGGCTTCAGTTTGCTTCTTCTATCTTCGGTGGCTCTGCATCTATCTTTAAGTTTGAGGTACACCGAAACTTCTCCTATGCGTGAAGATTTCTTCTTTTTATAGACTGTTTTGTTTCTCAGAAATCTCACGTTGTTATGAATCTGTGGGTGCTGCAGCTCTACTTTGGACTCCTGATCTTTGTGGGATACATGGTGGTGGACACACAGGAGATCATTGAGAAAGCACACCTCGGTGACATGGATTATGTGAAACATGCTTTGACCCTTTTCACCGATTTTGTTGCTGTGTTTGTTCGTATCCTCATCATTATGGTAAGTTCATCAGTCGCCGGTATTAAGTAATGGTGCCTTATCTTGTTAGTAAACCTTCACTGACGAGTCGTTTTTTTTTTTCTACAGTTGAAGAACTCGGCAGATAAAGAAGAGAAGAAGAAGAAAAGGAGAAACTGAGACTAAACGTGACAGATAATAGAGTGATTTTATATTAGTACATGAAAGCTTTGGTGTTTGTAGTCGTTAGAACGCAATGTTGGTAACAACAACACATGTTATGTGATTTGCTTGTCCCTTTTATCGCGTCAGAACTGCCCTCGATGTTTTAAGTGGCTGAAGTGGTTTTCGTTTTCCTTACTTTTCAGTATATTGAGAGCTGACATAATCATTCGATGTCTATCATTGATGTTCTGCTGTTTAAATCGCATTGAGCTCGAGAAGAATAGTAGGGAAAGACTAACTCGTTGAATCTCTAGAAGTGTTAAGAGAAATAGTTCACAGTTTCGATCGCTAATTCGAGTCTATGAATGGTTGGAATCCTGTTTTCTTGTATATCAGACTGTTAGTTAACTTTGCCTTTGGTAGGACTAAAACGAAAAAATGTAGGGTCACCGAATTTGAGAGAGTGAAACGCGCTGAAGGCTTGCTCTCTTCTCCTTCCGGTTTCGCTTCTGCCTCCTGGTCCTCTTAGAAATTCTCTTAGTAGGAACGTGTGGTCCCAAAAAGGAAAGGAACGTGTATCGTTTTCGACTTTCCGTTCTCACATCAGCAACAAAGTTACGTCTTCAAATACAGTCTTGACATTTTATTGAATTCGCTCTCATAAAAAGATGTCCGGTCAAGTCTACAAATTATATGCGTACTGCCGTTTATTCTGTTAACAGATAATTAACTTCATCTAGATTGGACATCAAATTATTTCTCATGTCACAGGTAAATTGTAAAGTTGCGATATAATCTGCCAAAGTTGCATGTGCAACAGAGCCATGACCGTCGCCGCAGCTAAAGCTGTACATGTCTTAATTCGTTCATTTTCTCATTGTAATGGTAAGTTGACGAAATATGCAGATGAAGATGAGAATGATGAAGAAAACAAAATAAACCGAGGCTGAAAGTGGGTTAGAAAGCGAAAGGAGATTAAACAGAGTGACTGCTTACTTGTCGGTACACTTTCGGGGTGACAACGAATGTTTCTTTATGATTTTACTTGTTGTCTAGTGGTTAAAGATTTGATCATATGTCCTGGAAAGAAAATGGTTCACCTTGAATTTTTCTACTTTGAGTTGGTTACAATGGATGCTTTAAATTACAAAATTATTTGGCTTTTTCAGATCTTGAAATGAATCTAGGTCTCGGCAAGAAGTTGTCTATTTTGCTTGTGAGTAGATCTTACTCTCTTGTGGTGTAAATGCGTTTAGTCGTTTATGGACTTGGTTTTGTTCTGGACTTGGTTTTGTTCTTTTCCGATTCTTAAGCTTTCATAGTCATATATATAGGTATATAGTTGGACGTTAAATCGCTCGCATTAGCTTTGACAACAATAAAAAGTAGGTAAAAGTGAAAACCTTAGAACATGAATCATTAGTTAGTTTACGGTAGCCACTATATAGTTCAAACGGGAGGTTAGGGGAATTACAAACGATGAAACGAATATAATCAAGATTGATAATAAGTGATGCCATTAATCACTCTGGTTGGAGAGATGAAGTAAATGAAATACTAAATCATTATTCAAAATTTTATTTATTTCTTGGGAACCATTTGTTTGGATAGAAAGAAAGAATGAAAGAGTTCGGACCTATTATTTAAGTTGAACTTTTTGTTTAATTGTTGTCATTTTGTGCTGTAGTGGTTGTGTTTTTATTAGCATGGATGTGAATTGTAAGCAGATCATCATTTGATATACTTTGTTTTTAGTTAAGCACTACTCGTGCATTACCTTTTGTATTTTTAACCTTATCTCATCCATTAGTTCCTTCGGCTGATTCTCCATCGTCCGATTCTATGATCATTACGTTATTCCATCAAGATTTTTTGAAAACTAATACTAGCACGCAGTCCAATTTCCTGGGTTACGAGTTTCTTACCGTCTTGTTACTGCTCTGTAACTTCAACACGATAAAGATAAAATAGATTGGTAGATATACAGAAACTGCACAGATATAACTAAATTTTTGAAATGTATTTCCATTGAATATATTATTGGACGAGTTAGACTTGTACATGTATGATATAACTCGTTACTACTCTCTCTTTTGTTGTTGGATAAGTTATTGGATGAGTTATACTTGTAGCATGTGTGTGTGTATGTAAATTTAAAATATAAAGTATCTTTCAAAATATAATTAATGAACAGCCTGCTAGATTTTCTATTTCGCTATTTTGGTGTTTGTTTCATCATTTTGCTAAGACTAGTAATCAGCTGATTATTATTTACAAAATTATAAAAAAAATTATACCATCTAGTAAAATGTCTCATATATAACCCCAAGCCCAACATCAAAAGTTTGTATTGCCATTACAAAATTATTAGACGTTTGTGCTTAAATAGTTATACTGTTTCCTTATATCTCTCTTCGGAATATAAAGTACTATTATTTGATTGAGACTCTGCATTATTTTTGGAGTTGCGTAACAATAATCACTGTTTTCTACGCTTTGCTTTTTCCTCGAAAAGAAAAACCTAATTTTGTTAACAAATAAACCTAATTTTTGATACATCTCATCTTAACATGTTATATAATTTTACCAAACCTCAAAATTACGTGGGTTCTTGATGGATGATTGGCTGATTGCATATTTAATCAAAAAATTATATCTATAGTTAACTTAGTGGGGATTGTTTAATACGCGTAGACACCGAGTAATGTACCCAAATTAGTTCACTAATCACATTCACCAAACGAGAGAAGTGGGTCCCATCATTACAAATACTTTAACCAAATCAAACGGTGCAGAAAAGAGTTGTGTCCATGATCGTCGTCATTACGGCCGGTGACTTCACAAACCATTCTATTTTATTTTGTTTGATATTCCGAAATCTTTTAATAAATGTAAATATTAATTCACTAACGTCATGCCATCACATACTTCAGAATAAGTTAAAACCTAATCTTATAACCTAGTCTTATCTTTATTAAAAAGACATTCAATTATTTACATCAATATCGACCATTTTTAATTCAAAAGTGAAAAGAACTATCTAATTGATTTCAGCTTCCTTCTTGGCCTTTTATTTGATTCTTTCTTTCTTGGTTTAACACTTACATTTTACTATGAAAAAAGTACTTTTGAAAAGACATTACCAACGAAATCAGAGAAACGAATTATAATGAATTGGTAATTAACAGATAATTAATCTTCGATCTATCAAGGTAAGTTGTGAATATTCGATTGTTATATAATTCACCCAAAAGTATTTTATCTAGATAAACCTACGTTGGACAACAACAAAAAGTTCGAGAAAACTAAATTTCAGCATTTAGTATTTTTATTTAACACTATCACACTATCTTATCAATATATTATTATCTACATTTACTTCTTATGACTGTTATTATTAAATATTAATTATCTTCGTTGGAATATCAAAAGGAAAACAAATAAGAGGAAAAGTCTATAGTCAACAAGAAGGAACCATATGGCACAAGCAATGATATTCCTCCAGCCTCCCATCGTCACTTTCTAACCATTAGAGGTTTCTCTATAAATAAATAATAGAGATTAGATCAATTATTTTATCTTATAAAAGAAAAGCTTCAATATATATTCCGTTCATAGTGTTTGGTGCGTTTTAGACGCAAAGAAACACATACAGACTAAATAACTAAAATTAGTTAATTTTGTATGTCATTAATAAACTTATTATTTAATACTGAAACCATTTTAAAAATTTATAGAAAGTATTGAGATGAGCTCACTTATTTTTTTGTTTTTTTCAAAAAGGTTATTTATATCCATATATACAGATATCCTATTCATGGTGTTTGGTGCGTTTGCACATTTATAAAATAAAAAAACTTAAATTAGTGAAATGTAGTATGTAAATTTAATTTATAACAATGTTTGACATATTTGGACCAAATGTTTCTACGTAATAACCATTTACACACTGTAGCTAAAATGAAAAATGTCCTTTACAATAAATAAGAAATAAATCAAATGAAATTGTCCTTTTAAATAACCAAGTAATTGAAAATCTCTAAGTAAAGTAAATACATTAATTTTTTGTTGATAAAAAAGACTTGCACATATAAATTTTATTATAAAATAATATAAAAAGGGTAAGCAAGGAGAGGAGGAGGAAGCTGAAACATTAACTTCATAATACAAAAAAGAGCCATTTTTACATATACACAAAATTCACAAACACATTCTCTCTCTCTCTCTCTCTCTCTCTCTCTCTCTCTCTATAGCCTCACCACTTTCTCTCTCTTTCCCTTTTTCACAGCCATTTGTTAGATTCCTCTCTCTTTTATTTTGTTTTCCATTGGGTTTGTGTATTTAGACTGATTAGCTCAAAGGAACACAACCCAAAAGGAGAAAAGTTCTTTCAATTCCCATAATTTTCTGTGCTCTTTGTTTTGTTTTTCCTCAAGAATTTTCACTCTTTCTGGGTTTTTATTTGGCTTCTGTTGAAGGAAAGACTTTTCTGGGTTTTTTTCCTTCGTAGTGAAGCTTCTTCTCAATACCCACTTTTTTTGTTTTTGTTGTATAGCTCAGTTAATAATTAAACAATAGCAATACTCTTCAAACCTCTCAATCTGTCTAGAGTCTTGTGAAAATTTATAAGCAATCTTTATCAGTAATTTTTGAAAAGAAAACAAAACAAAACAAAGAAAAGATGGGGAAGCAAGGGCCTTGCTATCACTGTGGAGTCACAAGTGAGTTCTTGAATTCCCGATTTTCATTTTTGTTGGGAGCTGATTTTACAGGTTGATGTTCATTGAAAGAACTGTTAACATTTGATAATGCAACATCAACAAACATTCAACCATACGAAATCATTTGCTTTTGTCTGTGTTTTATGACCGACCTTAACCACGTTGTGGGTCCTTTGCTGCTTTGATCACTCTTTATTCAGCTTTGAATCTATCAAATGCTATCAAAATGTCTAGTAGAGTCAATAGGTTGATCTTTGAGAGATCATTGTGCTTTGTCCTTGTGAGTTTAAGCTACCTGATAACAAATGAAATGTCTCTGAATATGCTGTCTTGTCTATAAACGTTTGCATTGGGAGATTGTGGCATTTGTTTGTTTGCATATTGAGTGTTTTTTAATCAGTGGGAGAATGTTGTGAACAGGCACACCTCTATGGAGAAATGGGCCACCAGAGAAGCCGGTGTTGTGCAATGCGTGTGGTTCGAGATGGAGAACCAAGGGGACACTAGTGAACTACACGCCGCTTCATGCTCGTGCTGAAGGTGATGAGATTGAGATTGAGGAACATAGAGGTCAAAGGATGATGATGATTAATGGAAAGTCTTTGAACAAAAAGATTCCCAAGAGGAAATCATATCAAGAGAATTTCACTGTCAAAAGAACCAATTTGGAATTCAGTAACGGTTTCAAGAAGAGGGCTTTAGACGAAGAAGCTAGCAATAGGTCGAGTTCAGGATCGGTTGTGTCGAACTCAGAGAGCTGTGATCAATCTAATGCGTGGGAAACGACTTTTCCTTGCAAGAAGAGGACATGTGTGGGGCGTCCAAAGGCGGCTTCTTCTGTTGAGAAGCTCACAAAGGATCTCTATAGTATTCTACAAGAACAGCAATCTTCTTGTCTCTCTGGCACTTCAGAGGAAGACTTGCTATTTGAGAACGAATCACCAATGGCGATAGGGCATGGGAGTGTTCTTATGAGAGATCCTCACTCGGGTGCTCGAGATGAGGAATCTGAAGCTAGCTCACTCTTGGTTGAGAGCAGCAAGTCCTCATCGATACATTCTGTTGAATATGTGGTTAATAGAGGCCAGAGATCTCTGAACTTTGGTGGAAAAGCTATAAAGCAGGAGCAACTCAATAGGTAAATAACTTGTGAAAAGCCTTCCAGACAAGAAAGATATAGATTGGTTTGGGAGAATCTGATTTCCCAGCAAGTGTGAATGATGTTTTGGTTGCAGGACCAAATCTCAAGTCTTGGGAAGACATAGTTTACCACTCTGTAACATAGATTTGAAGGTAAATTCATTTGCAACTCCCAACGTTTTTGTTTCTTTATAGATCAATACGACTACCTTACGATGGAAACTCTTGCTGCAGAATGTTTTCAACTTCGACGAGTTCATAGAAAAATTCACAAAGGAAGAACAGCAAAAACTGATGAAATTACTTCCTGAAGTCGACTCTGTTGATCTTCCTAATAGGTTTTAACTCAATGCAACTTGAGTGTTTACAGATTTGTTCCCAGCGGCTACTTGGATTTCTTATACGTTGTGTTTTCTCTTTTGCCAGCCTCATGAGCATGTTTGAGAGTTCCCAATTCAAAGAAAACTTCCCCTTGTTTCAGCAACTAGTTGCAGACGGTGTCTTTGGGACACTATCATCATCTTCTTCGTCTGGATCAAAACTTGAAGACTATAAGACACTTGCAAAGCTTGCTTTATCCGATCTCAACAAACTCCATCTGCTGGAAAGCTATCACATGCTCAAGGTTTTGGACATATACCTTTCTTGAGACAAATAGTTTCTATAGTTGCGGCTTTGCTCACGTAAATCTTTGCTTCAGGAACAGAGAAAAGGGATTGAAGACTCTGTTACTACAATATCAAGGGTCTCAAACCCGAATCCATCAGATACTCATAGTCTAGTAACCATTGAAAGACCTTGTGAAAGCCTAAACCAAAACTTCTCAGGTCAATCAAGATTCTTGAATCATGTCAATCCATAACTTCCTGCAATAAAATCCGTCTGTTTCTGATAATTTTTTAGTTTTGCATTCTTCAGAGACAAGGGGTGTGATGAAGAGCCCCAAAGAAGTGATGAAGATTAGATCAAAACACATAGAAACCGAGGAGATTATTGAGACCAGTGTCTCTTCCTTTAACCATATGAGCTACGGTGGATCTATGGCGTTTAGGTACGAAGATAATGATATTTCTGATCAGGATCTTCTTCTTGATGTGCCATCGAATGGATCATTCCCTCAAGCAGAGCTTCTTCACATGATATGAAAGGAGAGAAAGTTTCTCAAACTCAATTGGTGTTTCTCAGAACAAAGACTTAAAAATACTTTATAAAGATCTCTCTCTATCTCTGATTGATTGAAGAGAAAACTCTTTTACTCTAAAGGCTTTTCTGAGTAAATGTGGCCAAATGAGATTGTTCTGCATTAGAATTTGCAATCAGCAGATATATATTAAGAAAAAAAAAAGAAGGATTTTTATGTAAGGGCTTTTTTGGCGGTCTTATTGAATACATATACTGTCTTCTTGTTCATACAAAAAAAAAAAATCTTGGAAATTTTATTGTGCTCCAATTATGTAGAAGATGAGATTTATGAAAGGATAATCATGTTACCAAATGCATAATATTTTCTTTTAAAAGTAAATTAATAGGCTACTTGTATGTACTTTCATATTAAATTCATTTTCTTTTCTTTTTTTGTGAAAACAGCTTTCCTTCATGTTAATTTTGTTATCATACGCATTCAAGTCATGTGTTTTACTTAATTTATAAATTCTAATAGTAACCAACATTCTTTATGTGACTGTGTGTTTAGTTATTCATGGTAATTTACAGATTCCGCTTCCTTTTCCTACGAAAATCAGTAAGGCCAAAGCACATTTTAATTGTCATTTTAAAAAGATGCATATATATTAAAAAAATATTTAATATGTTAGTTTTTCAAAACAAAAACACAACTATCTATATAATTAAATACAAATTAACCAATAATATAACATTTTACTTAATAAATATATAGTATTAAATATTAAAAAATTAATAATTTTTACATTAAAATTTGAAAACATCAACTAATTTAAAACAAAATAAAATTTTTAAAACAATAAATATTGAAAACCGGAAAGGGAGTACTGATTTAAAGTATCATCCCTGCTTTCTTTTGTTTTTACTTTCCATTGAAAAACAAATTTACTCGAATTGGTAAAAGTAAAAGAAACCGCTTTTTTTATAAATGGGTGAAATGGAGTATTATTTACTCGAAAGTCTCCACTGAATCTTGAACACTCTTTAGCAGATAGTTTTTGCCGGCGAGGGTTTAGTTTCGCGGGAGCCGGAGAGAAAACGCACGCGAGGTTGAAGAAGAAGAAGAAGAAGATCGATCAGTCCTTTTTCACTCTTCGCGACTCTCTCTGGTAATAATAATACATTCTTTTTGCTGAGTTTCGCTCTCCTTCTTCTGAGTTCATGCTTCCACTTTCCCGAGACAAGAAACCATATTTCGAATGCCTTTTCCTGATTTTTCATTGAAATTCCTTTGAATTTTGGGTTGAATCGTGTGTGGAACAAATCAAAATCGAGTTTTTTTTGTTTATCACCTTGTGACGTGAAGGTCTGATAGAGAAAGATGATTGTTTGTATTGTGTGAGAAACGGTTCCGGTTAATAAAGTTTCTTCCTTTATGTTGTTTTGATAGTGATGATGGATTGCTAAAGAAGATTCATTTGTCTGTTAATGTTGTTTCCACAGGAAAGATGAATCCTTCTCGTAAGCGAGACATTGTCTTCGCCGTTAGACATTTCCCACTTGGATGTGGAACTCACTCTGATGCTTCTCCGTTTGATCTCCCTCAGAGATTCATCAAGAATCCAAGCTCTGGTGATGATGCTCTTGTCAAGATCCCGAGTTTTGATGATCATGCCACTGTTGTTGCTACTGTTCACAAACAAGAACGAGAGTTTAGAAACTCTGATCCTCGTGATCTTGTTGCAGCTCCTCGAGTTAAAGGAACCTGTTTCGAACAAGATCGTGTTGTTGCGGCTACTAAGCTTAGAGGAACTTGTTCCAAACAAGAAGCAGCGTTTAGAAGCTCTGGTGATCACCATGATGCTGTTGCTACTCCTCGGGAGAAAGTGCTTCAGGTCTTGCGTCTTTTTAAAGATGTTTTCAGGCAGTTGGATCGGGATAAACAAGCACGGCGAAGTGGAGGTTTGTTTGATTCTACAGCTAGAATAGACATCAAAGCACTAGATGTGTTAGAGAAAATGGGGAAACGAGTGAACACAGAGAAGAGGATTGGATTGGTTCCTGGAATCAACGTTGGCGACGAGTTTCAGTACAAGACTGAACTTCGTCTTGTGGGGCTTCATTTCAAGACCATGTGCGGGATCGATTATATGGATATCGGAGATGTTAAGGTTGCCACAAGCATCGTTGCCTCGGAAGGAAACGGTTACAGTGATAAGTTTGAGGCTGGCGTTGTGGTTTATACAGGTGAAGGAGGAAACGTGGTAAGCAAGGAAAAGAAAACTGAAGATCAGAAATTGATTAGGGGGAATTTAGCTTTGGCTAATAGTATGAGAAAGAAGAGTTTAGTGAGAGTGATACGTGGGGAAGAGAGGTTGGATGGAAAAGGGAAACGGTATGTGTATGATGGATTGTATTTGGTTGATAAATACTGGTTAGAGAAAGAGGTTAGAGGTACGACTGTTTACAGGTTTATGCTTTGTAGGATTCCTGGTCAACCTCCGTTGACTTGACAACAATTTTATCAGATGAATGAAATGATGATTCGTTTTAGGTCTTTTTAGTGCAATATTTATTTATTATGTAGCGAAAGTGCAAATAGTAAAAGGTTTCAAAGTCGAATCCAAAATAAGGTGTTGTACCAATTGAAAGATCTTGTATGAATGCTTAAACCAAAAATTCTCAGGTCAATTTAAGAATCTTGACTCATGTCAGTCCATAATTTTCTGCAGTAAAAGTCTGTCTGTTTCTGATTATTTTGAGCTTCGTAGTCTCCAACGACAAATGTTGTGAAGGGAAGCCTCAAAGAAGTTGTGAAGATTAGGTAAAACCACATTGAAACCGAATAGAATTTAGAGAACAGTGCCTGTTCCTTTAACTCTGTGAGCTATGGTGGATTTAATTATGGTGTTTAGCTATGAAGATAATGATATTTCTATAAGGATATTCGTGTTGCTGTATGTTGATGTGCCCTTGGAATCGGATGGACCATTCCCTCAAGCCGAGTTGCTTCACATGACAAAAGGAAGACAAAGTTTCTTAAACTTACTGATGTTTTTATTTCAAAGATCTCTTTCTCCCCTTCTCTCCATTGAAGACAAAATCCTTTTACTCGCGAATTTCTGATAAATGTGGTCATTCATTCTTTCTGCATTTACTCTTTAGAAACGACACCAATGTATCAATTGTGGGGCTTAAATTTTTCTACATTTATTCTCTCTTAGATCTCTAAGTTGCATAGAATTTGTTCGGCTCTGTATAACTTAGAGATCTAAGAAAATTTATAAAACCTTCCAACTTATATAAAAAAATTCCAAGTAAAAAATTAGATTTCCACCGTTAATTTAAGAGAATGTCATGGCTAAGTAAGATAGTCAAAATCCATTCGTAGTCGCTAAGCAATAAAGCCATGTCATTTTCGCTTTTTTTGTTTTTTTTTTAAAAAAAGTCATGTCATTTTCGTTATTTTCCTAAGGTGTAGTGTGAAAACAACTTTTCTTAATGCATAACATTTCATCTTTTTCATAATATTTATTTTTTGAACTGTAAACAGCAAAATAATCCTTTATGGACTGATCAGAGTTTCAGTACCTATTTATGGTAATGTATTGATTACACAATACTTTTTTTTTATGAAACCAACAAGGTTAGCATCACGCTTTGCATTATTACTTTACTAACTTCAGAATCATTACTTACTTTTTACTATCACGCTTTGGATTATTACTTTATTAACTTAAGAATCATTACTACTTTTTACTTTCGTTTATCAATTTAATTTTTAACAGTTACATGCATGAAACTGTCAATTTTTGTTTGCTTGTTGTCAACAGAAAGGTTAAGCACATTAACCTATACTACTTATTTTACAGATAAAGACAATCGATACTCAAATTGTCCACTAATACTCAAATTGTCCACTAATACTCAAACTGTTCACTAACACTACTCACATGGTCTGAAAGTTTAAAGTGTATGAAAATTCATTTGATAAATTACATATCCAAGGTCCAAGCTTTGAATTCCAGTTTTAGAAATTATCGATTTGAATCGGGATACTCTGAAAGTTTTGCGTCTGCGCTCATTCGTAATTATGAATCGGCCTGACTAATAAAGTATCGTTACTATTTTCCATGTTCATTTCTTTTCTTTTCAAACATTACCTAAAAACATCACACGACCCTCTTAATAACACCAACAGGGACATTTCCGTACACACATTTTTTATATATTTAGAAAAAAATTATTAAAAGTCCTCCGCACCAAATTACTTTTTCCCGTGATTGTTCGGTTCGCTGGAGTCTGAGACGAAGACCCATCAGTCTTTACTCGTTGTGACTCTCTGGTATGCCTTTTTTTCTTTCAACTATCACCATATATTGAATCGAAGTTGAGCTGTGTTACTCTCTGGTATATCTTTGAGCACCATTATCTGTGTTTCTAAGGAGATCTCTTAAAATAAAAACATAATAAAATTAAATCAAAAATGCAAGAAAGGGAAATATTGGAGACGAGAAGAGACCGTTTGTTGAAAGTTTGCTATGCCACGTGTACCAATTGTATTGGTTGTAGTTTTCACTTTTTATTTTCATTTTTATAATGGAAAATTGGGTTTTTTTCATTTATTTCGATCTTTTTTCTTCTTTCAATACCAAAAAGCTGAAAAACTCAAATTCTGATCAAAAACACACTTTATAATGGCTTTATTTTTTATTTTCATTTTTAATATTAATTATGTTTATTTTTAAAATATATTAATTTTAAGTATGTTAATTTTTTTAAAAAAAAATCTATTAATAATGCAAAAAAAAGTTGATTAAGAGACCCATATGAGTATACACCAATAAAGGATAAAAAAAAATGAGTGTATATCTAAATCTCTAACTTTCAATTTATTCATAGAATATTTGGAAAAAACTCATATGGGTATACACTAATAATGATGCTCTTAGAGTTGTTTGTTTAGTTTTATTACTTGTGAAGTTTCCTCTATACTCTTCTCTAATTTTTTCTTCTTACTGTATTTCGTGTTTTCTTTTAACTGATTTCGTCTTAGTCCTGAGCTCAGGCTTTAAATCTTTTCTTCCAACTCCTTTTGTGGTTTGGATTATATTTTATCTTCTCAAACGATCTGTTATTTTTTGGTTCAGTCGTTTGGAAATTCATTATCTCATATTTTTCTTGGATTTTTTTTTGTGTGTACAAAATTACCTAAAAATATGTAGAAATTGATGTGAAATCAGGTGGAAGACTAGAAATCCTCGACTTTGGAAGCACCCTAGGGGAAGATTTATTCAGGTTCGCATGTCGTTCTTCTCTTTCACTGTTTTCGTCTAAGTTCGAGAAAATGAAAATATTATCTTCTTTTTTTTGTTAAAGAAAATGAAATTATCTTTAATTTCCTAAAACGATCTGTAGATTTCGGGTTAGAGAAATTGTATTCTCACAATTTATATAATTGTTTTTTGGAAATCAAGGGGAAAAAATCTGTAGCTCATAGAGAAAAGATGAATCGTTCTCGTAAGCGACCAAATGTCTATGCAATTCGAGATTTTCCACCTGGTTGTGGAACTGATCCTACTAATGTTCCTGACAAGGATTTCAAGAAGTTAAGAACAAGTGATGTTGTTGTCGGGAGTCCAAGTGTTGATTCAGAACCTATTGCAGCTTCTCTCAAACAAGAACAAGAGTTTCTAAACTCTGAACACGGTCGTGTTGTCGTTGAAGCTCCAAAACATGAAGAAACTTGTCTCAAACAAGAACCAACTTTTCGAAGCACTTATCATGATCATGTTCGTGGAGATCCTAAACACAAAGGAAGTTGTTCCAAACAAGAAGGAGAGTCCAAACATGATCCTACACCTCGTGAGAAAGTGCTTGAGGTCTTGCGTGCTTTTAAAGTTGTTTACAGAGAGTTGGATCGAGATAAAGAAGCGAGGCGCGGTGGAGATTCATTTGATGCTACAGCTAGAATAGACATCAAAACACAAACTTTCCTAGAGCGAGAAGGACTACACGTGAACACAGAGAAGAGGATTGGATTGGTTCCTGGAATCAACGTTGGCGACGAGTTTCAGTACAAAACCGAACTTCGTCTTGTGGGGCTTCATTTCAAGACGATGTGCGGGATCGACTATATGGAAATCGGAAGTGTGAAGTTCGCGACAAGTATCGTTTCTTCGGAAGGATATGGTTATGATGATAAGTTTGATGCTGATGTTGTGACATATATAGGTGAAGGAGGAAACGTGATAAGCACGGAAAAGAAAAGCGAAGATCAGAGAATGATCAAGGGCAATTTAGCTTTAGCTAACAGCATGAGACATAAGACCGAAGTGAGAGTGATACGTGGCAGCAAGAGATGGAATGGAAAAGGGAAGCGTTATGTCTATGATGGACTGTATTTAGTTGAAAAATATTGGTTAGAGAAAGGAGTTTGTGGTAAGAGTATGTACAAGTTTAAGCTTTGTAGAATTCCTGGTCAACCTCGTTGATTTGAGAACAGTGTTATCAAATAAATTACATTTGAGGGGAAAAAAACTTATTTTTTAAAGACTAGTAAATCAATTATGATTTTCTGTTTGTTTTCAAATAGTATAATTATTTTACCACTTATTTGAGGGGAAATTAGAGTTTTTTTTTTTTGAACTTTTGTAAAACAGAAACAGAGGATTATGTGTTCATCACTGAAGTTGTGTCATTTGTCAAGAATCCGAGTTACTTTTTGACATCATCATAATATGCAGACCTTCCCTACAAGAAGGTTATATTGTCATAATAAGAAATAATTATATACCAGACCATAATTGTAAAGCAAGGTCGTTTTATTTTTGCTTTTTGTAACTATCGAAATTTTACTTAAGGTTATTAGATGGTAGTCTTAAACAAATAAACTAGATTTTGATCCGCGCTTCCAAAGCGCGGAATATATTTTTATTAAAATTTGAATTTTATAAATTTTTATAAATTTTTGTTAATTTGTATTTATATTTATTTATTTTAAATAATATATTTATATATTTAAATAATTAGATATATTAAGAGTTTTATTTTTACTATAGATGCATCATATATTTATTATATTGTAACCTGTTAGCGAATAATATATTTAGTTTGTTTTCGTTCTTTTAATCCGTTTCAGTTTTCACAACTCTAAATATTTTACATATTCAAAATTAATCACGCAAAGAAATTATTCATAAAAAGTAATAATGTCAACCCATCTTTCATATTTATCGAATAATATAAATATTTCGTAAATGATGATATTGAGATTTTATTAATTAAAAGTATTTCTCTCTAATTCTAAACTAAAAATAAATTGTATACTAAGTTATTTTATTTAAAGTTATCATTTCATTCAATAATTTAACTATGCGTATGAAATATATTTATATATCATATATATAAATATTATATAATTTCCATATTTAATTAATTCGTTAAAATATAATTTGATAACTTATTTTAGTGTTTCTATAATTACTCCACAATTTTTTTTATTTGAAAAATTAAAATATATGAAATATGTTTTATTTGATCATTTTATAATAAAAATAATATATATATATATATTTATGTCTAAATCTTACAAGATATTAAAAGATATTGTGAATAAATTAGTTAATATTTTGTTTGACCATTTTACTATTACTGAAATTCTAAAATTTTATTAAATTCAATGGCATTTCATGTAATATAACATATGACTAAATGTTAGTTTCTTAAGTGTGCTTCTATTTTAATAATATAGATAAATATAAGAAGAGGAAGATATAGTGTTTATCCCACATAAAACAATAAATATGACCATTTACAAAAAAATTCACTTCAAATTGGCCAATTACAATCATAATAATCAATTTGTTTTACTCCAACAAATGTCACTTCTTCTAGTTCTTATCTTTGTATCATTTTAGTAATCACAAAATATTATTATCTTAAATTTATTTTCATTTTTAATAAAAATTAAAAAGAACATCGATATCTTTATCTCATTCACTTATTTACATTAATACTGGTATCATCAATTTTTCAACCATTATAAACAATCAAAATTGAATCTTGTAATGTTTCAACAATCTGAATTTGTGATACTAAATCATATCTAATGATCTCACAACTTCATTTTCTTCTATCTCTTCTCATTTTAATTTCTAAAACTCCATATATTTATTCTTGAAATTTTAAATACTTCTATCTTGTGTGATATATAATGATTCTACGTGTTTGCACTTTTTCGATGGTGATTATAATTGACGTTTTAGGTGTTTGACGAAACTAAACAACCAGTCATCAACAATACCAGAAAAAACCAGCATCTAAAAGAAGAGACTGCAATAAAAGCCACAGCCAAGCCAAACTCCTTGTATGGACTTGAAGATGTGTTTTTATATAATCTAAAATTTTATAATATCGATAATGTTATAAACTTTTCACTTTATTAATTATTTTTCATTTAAAATAAAATTATATTTTTAAGAAGATATAATAACAAATTTTAAAATTTTCTTCAATCCCATAGAAACCTTGTAGCCTAACTACGGTTATGCAACAAAACCAGATTACTAAATTTGTATCCCATGCGAAAAAGGTTCTCAAGTCGTTCCATCAAACAGTCAATCAAAGATTGCCATGAGTATGATACACAACACAAGTTATCCTCATGAGCAAGGGCATGCAGGTGAATGCTCGAAAATGATTAGACGAATATAACAAATATTATAGAGTTATATGTTAAATTTTTAATTAAGAAATTACTATTCGTTAAAATAGATTTTTCATATTTGCGCAAAAAAGATTTTTCACCAACATGATTAATTCAGAAATTCTACCATTATATATTTTGATCTTGAAATTTTCAGTGCTTAAACATATTAAATCAGAGAAAAAGATAATTATAGTTATTTTGTTACTAAAGAATCGAGTAACACATTTACAAAATGGATTACTATAAAAAAAGCAAAGGGAAATACAAATATTTGAAAAGACTAGTGTCAAAAGATGTAACATTTAATTAAATATGTTTATATATATATATATATATGATATATATATACACATAAGTTAATTAAAAAGTAACTGTATAATGTGTTTTTACATGTTTACTTATTTTATATATTATAATTTTTTTAAAATGAAGTTTTTACTGAAGTTTTAATTTTAGAGCATTCTGAATTGAAAATTTATTGTCCAAAATAAAAAGATATAGTTGAAAAGAAATAAATAAAAGATGCACATTTTCATGAAATAAACAGTTATAAGCCAAAAGGTATATAATGAATAATAAAATGACATAACTCCTAACTGTTACTAGAGAAGTTATTGTAAGAAAATATAGCCATAAAAGACATTTATTGAGTTTGCTATTATTAGTATATATTAGCTACTTTCATTAATTTTGAATATTAGAAATTCATCAATTGGATTACTGATTTATACTTTGTGAAAATATGTTGATTTTTGTTCCATACATATCTTGTTTGAAATCGAATGTATGTTAAATCCAGTGCCTCATAAAGTTCTATACTTTCCTCAGATCATAAAATTCTATATTAGTAACAACTAAAATGAGATTTATATTTTCTTGTAGTTCTAAACCAGTTTGTTCTTCAACACAATTTTGAAATGATTTAGAAATAGCATAATAAAGTTGTTTATCGATCATAATTTTGATTTGATGCCATGCTGAAAGAAATTCCATAGATATACGAAAAAAAACTAAGATAGTTCAAGAGTCGTAAATGTTAAAAGATGCAACTTTTCATGAATTTGACAGTTCTAGGTAGAAAGTAACCGATGAATATAATAGAAAGACAGAAGCTCAAACAACAGTCATAAAAGAAGTTATGATGAAAAGATGCAAGTTACCTATTAGTGGAGTTAGCTATTTTTGATAGGTTTTACAGTTATATTGCTTCAAAATTACTTATTTCTGTAAAACTTCAGAGAGTATTCTCAGTTTAATCATGCCTAAACAATATATTTTTTACAGAAATAATTTTTCTATGTAAAACTTCAGAGATACATTAATTTTTAAACAATATTTTTCAAATTCCCAAAGTGTATAGAATCACAGATTTGCATCTGGCATCAGATTTTTGCAATATTCGATATGAATTCTACAATTTTATGGATCAATAATTTGCAATAAACGTTGACAAGAAAAAAAAATTTGCAATAAACTTATAACATGACAAATAATGTGTCCAATTGATTTGGTGCATCACAAAATGATATTTTTATTGCTTCATACCACTCTGCATCTTCATCTAATAAACATTTTTGCTAAACATACATCAATAATAGAATACAACATTTTGAGATTTTTTTTTATATAACTAATTAAAATTTAAAGATAATAAATTCGTAAAATACGGCAAACGTTATATCATCACAATTGGACATTAATATAAGAAAGCTTCACTACTGATGCAATATCTTATAATTAAATGGTTATAAGTGAAAAGTAGCTAAAAATAAAGAAACTCTTGTTTCATACATATTTTATTAGAAATTGAAGATCATATTTATATCTTCAGCCACTCAATAAATATGCTTTTGTAAAATTCTGCATCGAGGCTTCAAATGGATTTTTATACTTTCACATTAGTTTTATGTAATTTATAAGTAATATAACATAATACAAAAGTTGACTATCAACATAAAGTCTATAAAAAGAGAAGATGTTGTAAGAAATGAAATAAATAGACTTGAATGGACATAAATGCTAAAAGATGCAACGAGCGGTTATAAACAAGCGGTTATAAACGATACAGTACTTAAAAATAATAGAAATATATAAAATTTAATAATCAGAATAATGAAAAGACATGTCCTGTCAAAATTTATTGAAATTCTGTTCTTAATAATAGATTAAATGTTTTGTAAAGTAGTTGAAAAGACATAGATATCAAACGATGCAACTTTTTATAAATTAAACGGTTATAATTACAAAGGTACTTAAAGAATTATAAAAAGACACAAAATCTTATAATCTGAATAATGAAAAGATACAACCATAAAAAATCATATATTGAAATTTCTATTATTAATAGAATGTTAAATGCATTATAAAGTATTTATAGCAAGATTATTTTAAAAATATCATAGACTTTTGAGTTTCTCTATAAATATAACTTAGCAATTAAGTGAAATGAAATTGAAAAAGGAAAGAAAGTAAACAACATTGTAGAAGTACTTGACTGCTTTGCTAATAACTCGCTCATTTCATAACTGAAACCCATTAGTTTAGGTAGTGCCGCCTTTAGTGCTTCTATAAAAACTGTTTTAGTGGAGAAACTGGTTTTAAAACCATTAATCAAACGGTCATTTCCTCTCCTCCTTTTTCTAACCTGCATATAAGTTGAGCCCATAGATTGAAGAAGAAGATCATCACGCTCATTACTCCCTTCCTCGTTGAGATTTCACTTCGATTTTCTCAGATTCACGCATCCCTTGGTGTTCCTGTTCGTTTGTATTTTATTTAGCGGGAGAAATAACAGTAATGACTCGAATTCTCACTGAAAGCTTCATCTTCAGTCTTCGTCACACTTCATATTTACCATTTTGTTCTTTTTACTGTTCATTCTTACGGCAACTTACTGTGCACATTTTTTTTTCTCTTGGTTCCGTATATTCAAGTTCATTTTCTGCCATTTCTTTGAATTATTCACTACAAATTCAGTCAAAATCTGTATGTTCATATAGTTTTCGTGACATTTTTGTGGACTTTTTTTTTTTCTTTTTATTTGTGTGGTAAATGGTATATAAGAAGTTCTTGTATGGTTTCTTCTTTGCTTTACGGGGGGTAAAGTTAGGGACTTGTGTTTAATGGTTACTAAGGAATTTTATTTTGTATGTGTGCAGTAAGATGATCCAAATGACAACCCCTTCCAATGAGCCAGCGAGGGTCTCTGCTATAAGAGATTTTCCATATGGATGTCGTACTCAGTCTATTACGAATGAGACAATTGAGAATGGCGGTGAGGTTGTTGAAGCCACGAGTAAGATACGTGTTGCTAGGACTGATTTCTCTGGTGAGACGATTAATGAAGTTGAATCAATGGATATGATTATGAAGAAAGCTGGCTTCAATGCCCCAGTTGAAACTGATGTTGGGAGGGGAAGAGTTGTTACAACTTTCAGTAAGTTTCGTCCATCTTGTGGAAGCAAAGTTAAACATCTAAGTTCAGAGAAAGCTAGAAGGCTATCTGCTTCTCAGAGTAGAAGACAACGTTCATCTTCGTCCACTAGCATTCAGAGGAAGCTTTTAGTAACCAGAGCTGTGAAGAATCCGAGAAAGTTACCGCAAAAGAGTAATGCAACTGCGCTAAGAGTCGCTCGTAAACCAAGTCAAAACAGAGAAGAAAGACGGTCAAATAAACTCATCCCGGTTAGGAGACGAAACGAGATTACCAAAGTTCTTATCCCACGCGAGAGAGTTCGCAAGGTGTCTCTTCTTTTCAAACTTGTGTTTAAAGAGCTGAAGCGAGACATAGCTGCTGGAGAATCAGCAACTACCACAAACAAGTTACATTACCTTACACGTGATATCCTCATGAGCGAGGGGATTCAAGTGAATTCTGAAAAGATGATTGGACCGGTCCCTGGAATCGAAGTTGGAGATACGTTTCAGTACAAAGCAGAGCTCAACTTGATCGGTCTTCATTTCGACATCAGAGGTGGCATTGATTACATAGGTAGAGGAGACTCGAGACTAGCTACGAGCATCATCTCATCGGAAGGTAATGGTTACATCGATAGATTCAGTTCTGATGTGATGATTTACTCCGGTCAGGGAGGTAACTTGACAGGCAAGGAGCAGAAAGTAATCAAAGATCAGAAACTTGAAACGGGTAATTTGGCTTTAGCTAATAGCATGGAGGCAAAGAAACCGGTGAGAATCATTCGTGGAAAAAAGAGATCGGGCAAGAGAGGAAAATGTTACGTGTATGATGGGTTGTACTTGGTTCAGGAATATTGGCAAGAGAGAGGACGTAGAGGTAATGTTTTGTTTAAGTTTAAGCTTTGTAGGGTTTCTGGTCAGCCTTCAGTGGACTTGAGTTATTATTAGTGGGCGATGAGACTTTTTTGTTTTTTCTCGCAGTATAAGATTTGATATTTTAGTTCCTGGAAATGTGGTTGTACAATCAAAGGAACTTCAAATTTGTTTACAATCATATAACAATAGGTTTGATCTTACCGTATCTTGTCAGTAGGTTTGGGATCTTGCGTTGTGCAAGATAATTGATGTTTCTGTTTCTGAGCAAAAGTATTTGATGCCTCTGTTTCTGTCTCTAGATAAAATTATTGATGTATCGTGTGGCAGTTTCTTACTAATATTTTTACATTTCTTCGAATCCACAAAATACATTTCTCTCTCCAGTAAAAGGTTTTAGTACTAAAATTAAATATGATATTTGAGAGAATTGAGTTGATTTGAGTCTTAACGAATGAATTAAGAAAATTGTGGTGATTTTTATTAAATCACTCTAGAATTCCATCTAAAACCATATTATTTAGATTTCTATATTTTTAACTAAAAAATCCAACTAAATAATTTTAAAATCACCGAAAATTTTATTATTTAAAATATTTCAAAATAGTGGATTTTAAAATCACTAATTCAATAAAGACTTAAAATTTCTGTTTAAATTGATATTTGAATAACAATAAAACTTTTTTTTGAACATCATATTTATATTAAATAGTGAAAGGTGCATACAAGAAGTTAACCAACCAAGTTGATGGTGAAACAAAAGATACAGGTGCAGACGAGGTATTAAAAGCTTTTTTAGCTAAACAATCAGCTGCCTGATTACGCTCACGATTAACATAATCGAGGTAACAAAGTGGGAGGAGAGACATCCAATGCCTGATATCCACCAATAAATTTCCAAGCTGCAGGTTCTGTTCCTTCTTGTTTATGATACGAACCAAAGACTGGTTATCTGATTCGAAATAAATGTTCCGCCAAGGACCATTCAACATTGCTTGCATTCCAAAAGAGAAAGCAGAAGCTTCTGCTTCTAGCACAGAACTGATCCCGGAAACCATACACATGGCCGAAGCAATGTGACATCCTTCAGCATCACGAAGAATCCAAGCTAAACCAGCATTATCCTGACCTTGATGATAACTGCTGTCAAAATTACACTTCCACCATCCAAGAGGTGGAGGAGTCCAATCGCTGCCACGATTAACGCCAGTTGGGAGTACAGAATTCTCTGAAGCGAGAAACGTTGCCCACTCTGCATTTGCATCAAATATTCTTTTAACATCTTTCCTAGGGTCCACATTCCGTCTATCAAACAGATACTCATTACGTGATTTCCAAACGATCCAGCAAGTCCAGAAGGGAAGTAACACATTTTGTTCTGGTGTTGTAGCACAATCTTTCCAGGAAAAAAGAGTCGAAAAATTAACTTCCATATCATCCTGAAAGAGTATATTAGCCTGATAACCAAGAACACTCCAAATTGCTTGAGCATACGGACACATAAACAAAACATGATTAATTGTTTCATCAGCAACACAACAACGTTGACAAACAGGGTCAATATTAACCCCTCGAGAACACAAACCAACCGCAGAAGGCAGAGCATGTGACAAGCATCTCCACAAGAACTGCTGAATCTTTGGCAATATCTTTAACTTCCAAACTTGCTTCTTAAGTAAAACAGACCCTAATGGCTGCTGAATAACATCACCATCCCGGAAATAATGGGAAGCCACCCAGTACCCCGATTTCACTGAATACTCCAGATTCTGATTATAAGGCCAAATATATTGATCTTTAGTAGCAAACTGTGACAAACGAATCTGCTTAACAAGTGCTATATCTGCAGGAATTAGCATAGCCTGCAATTTCTCATCATTCCATGTTTTTGTATTTGGAGATATTAATTCAGACACTGTAGAAGAAGTATCAAAACCCGTATTAACAACCAATCTTGGAGGCAAAATTGGTAACCATTGATCAGTCCAAATGTTTGTCTCATGACCTGCACCAATTTGAACTCTAGCCCCCTGCTTAATCAATTCCTTACCAGCTTGAATAGATCTCCACCCATAAGACGGCTGAGTCCCATCTCCACATTCCAAAAATGAAGATGAGTGAAAATAACGGCCTCTATATAACCTTGCCAATAAGGAATCTGGATTCTTCAAGATTCTCCAGGCCTGCTGCGCAAGCAAGGCTTTATTAAACGTAAAGAGATCACGAAAGCCCATTCCACCTTCAGCTTTTGGTAAACACAACCGTTTCCATGCCACCCATGGAATTTTCCTCTTATCTTGAGTTTTCCCCCACCAGAATTCCGTCAATAAACTGTTAGCCTCATCACAAATTGACTTAGGCATTAAAAAACAACTCATAGGATAGACTGGCTTAGCTTGAAGAACAGACTTGATCAGAACTTCTTTACCAGCTGTTGATAAAAACTGATTATACCAACCTTCAGTCTGTTTTTTAATAGCATCGATAACATAATGGAATGTTTCCACTTTACTCCTTCCTAACTGCTCTGGAACACCAAGATACTTACCTCCACCTCCCACATTACCAATATTCAAAATCGAATGCAGTTGATCTTTCACTGAAACAGGGATTCTCATACCAAAGATAAGCGACGATTTTTGAAGGTTCACTTGTTGACCAGACACCATTTCGTAATCACGAAGTATTTTCGCCATTGTATTGCAATCTTGAGTAGTTGCTTGACAGAAAAACAAAGAATCGTCAGCAAACAGAAGATGAGAAACAGGAGGACAAGAGCGAGCTAGCTTCATTCCATTGAATTCTTTCTGCTGCAACGATCTGTCTATCATTTGGCTTAAGACCTCCACACATAACAAAAATAAATATGGAGACAATGAATCCCCCTGCCTCAGACCTCGTGTGGGCAAGAAATTTCCATATGGTTTTCCATTAATAAGAACCGAATATGAGACTGATCGAACACAAACCATAATCCACTGAACCCAACGCACATCAAATAAATTTATTATTTTTAAACCAAATCACCTTAAATCACCAAAAATTATACATTGAATACACTTTCCTAAAAATGTTTAACATTTTTTTTTTAACGATTAACAATTTTGATCTATCAATATTTTAAGAGAATTTCCCGACAACGACTTTCAGTGAATATGTTTGGGTGGGGTTGGGAGCAAGGGAAAAAAAGTATGTGAAATTTGTTGTGATTCAATGCAAACTGTTTTGTTTTTAAAAGATAAAATTTCTAAATATTTTATATATTTTCAACAAGAAATTGCAAAATTTAGGAATATTAATTATATTAGTAAAATTATTATTGGTAAAAATTTATGGAATTTTTTTTTCATTCAACATCAGATTTCATTAAAGCCCAAAGGACAAATATTACAAGGTTTTGGATTACATCTCGAACATCAAAACCCAACTAAAAATTTAAACCTAGCCCATGTATAAGCACCTCTTGATGAAGAGATGAAGGAAAAGAAGCCACTGCTACTTGCGTCACCGGAGAACATGTCGATCTGTCCAGAAAAAACAAATCCAACATAAAGCTCTTTTCTCCAAAACGATGCTTTAACACCTTCCTCTATTCAGTCACCACCGTAGAATATAGATCTTCGTCTATTCATCGAATTCCAAACAAAGAAAAAACTTCAGGAGATTTAGCCGTAAAACATGCCGAAACCAAATCAAGAAGCTTAACCTGACAACTTGAAAGATTGGTCCAAATTTTTTTTTTTTTTGAAAATTTTTTTTTAAAAAAAGAAAAAAGAAAATGAAAAAAAAATAATAAAAAATGATAGTTTTAAACCCCAAAAGGTGCTCTAACTGTCTTAATCTTAATATAAGATTTTAATAATAAATACAGTTAATTTTATTGATTTTTAGAGTTTTAGAAATAGAGTGACAAACCATGGATTTGAAATCCTAAAACTGCAAAAATACAAATTTATTTAAAATTTTAAAATTGTTCTGGACGTACGCAATAGTTAAAATACATAGTACATAGTTTCAGTAATAAATTCACATAATTTTGGCAAGGTAATAACTGAAAACCATTAAAATAGTTTATTTTAGTGGTTATCTATAAACCAAACCTCTCACAACATATCAAACACTTCTCTCAATACTTTTATAATCATATTTACATATTATGGTAAAGAGAAACATTTTGACTTTGTAATGTGGAATAGAAATTCATTTGTAACTAAGAATCATGAGTTTATAATATTTAATTGTCTTAATGTTAATGTAAAATTTTGATTACAACGTTTACGTTTATATTTGAAAATTCTAATATTTTTTTTATATAAGATTTTGACAACAAATACACTTAATTTTATTGGTTTTCAGAGTCTTAGAAACAGAGTGACAAACCAAGGATTTGAAATCACAAAACCGCAATCATAAAAATTTATTTTAAAAATTTAAAATGCTTGTAGACGATTTATTACATCACTACACGTACGCAATAGTCAAAATGTATTGTTAAAAGGTAATTATGTACTAGTTTTGGTAATAAATTCACATAATTTCAGCAAGGTAATAGCTGAAAACAATTAAAATAGTTTAATTTAGTGTTTGTCTATAAACCATACCTCTCACAACATATCAAACGGTCTCTTGAATGACTTCTCTCAGTACTTTTATAATCATATCTACATATTATGGTAAAGAGAAACATTTTAACTTTGTAACGATAAAATAGAAATTCATTTGTAACTAAGAATCATGGGCTTAAATTATTTAACGGTCATAAATAGTTAAATATTTAAATGTTAAGGTAAAATTATGATTACAATCGTTTATGTTTATATTTATAAATTCTAATATTCCCTTTTTATAAGATTTTGATAACAAATACACTTAATTTTATTGGTTTTCTGAGCCTTAGAAGCACAGTGACAAACCAAAGATTTGAAATCACAAAACTGCAAGCATACAATTTTTTTATAAAATGTTAAAATGCTTTTGAACGATTTATTACATCACTACACGTACGCAATAGTCAAAATACATCGTTAAAAGGTAATTATGTAATAGTTTCGGTAATAAATTCACATAATTTCGGCAAGGTAATAACTGAAAACCATTAAAATAGTTTAGTTTAGTAGTTGTCTATAAACCAAACCTCTCACAACATATCAAACGGTCTCTTGAATGAGTTCTCTGAATACTTTTATAATCATATCTACATATTATGGTAAAGAGAAAAATTTTGACTTTGTAACGTGGAATAGAAATTCATTTGTAATTAAGAATCATGGGCTTAGATTATTTAATTGTCTTAAATATTTAAATGTTAATGTAAAATTTTGTTTACAATCATTTACGTTTATATTGGAAAATTCTAATATTCTTTTTTTTTAATAAGATTTTGATAACAAATACACTTAATTTTATTGGTTTTCAGAGCTTTAGAAGCAGAATGACAAACCAAGGATTTGAAATCACAAAACTGTAAGCATATAATTTATAAACCAAACCTCTCACAACATATCAATAGATTTGAAATCCCAAAACTGCAAGCATACAAGTTTATTTTAAAATTATTGTGGACGATTTATTACATCAGTACACGTACGCAATAGTCAAAATGAATCGTTAAAAGGTAATTATGTACTAGTTTTGGTAATAAATTCACATAATTTTGGCAAGGTAATAGCTGAAAACAATTAAAATAGTTTAGTTTAGTGGTTGTCTATAAACCAAACCTCACACAACATATCAAACAGTCTCTTGAATGACTTTTCTCAGTACTTTTATAATCATAACGTCATATTATGGTAAAGAGAAACATTTTAACTTTGTAACGTGGAATGTAATTCATTTGTAATTAAGAATCACTGGCTTAGATTATTTAATTGGCTTAAATATTTAAATATTTTAATGTTAATGTAAAATTCTGTTTACAATCATTTACGTTTATATTATAAAATTCTAATATTATTTGTTTTATAAGATTTTGATAACAAATACATTTAATTTTATTGGTTTTCAGAGCCTTAGAAGCAGAGTGACAAACCAAGGATTTGAAATCCCAAAACCGCAATCATACAAATTTATTTTAAAATGTTAAATGCTTGTGGATGATTTATTACATCACAATACGTACTCAATAGTCAAAATGCATCGTTAAAAGGTAATTATGTATTAGTTTCGGTAATAAATTCACATATTTTCGGCAAGGTAATAACTGAAAAACCATTAAAATAGTTTAGTTTAGTGTTGTCTATAAACCAAACCTCTCACAACATATCAAACGGTCTCTTGAACTTCTCTCAAAATTTTTATAATTATATCTACATATTATGGTAAAGAGAAACATTTTGACATTGTAACATGGAATATAAATTCATTTGTAACTAAGAATTATGAGCTTAGATTATTTAATTGTCTTAAAATATTTAAATGTTAATGTAAAAATTTGATTACAATCGTTTATGTTTATAGTTGAAAATTATAATATTCTTTTTTTTAAATAAAATTTTGATTACAAATACAGTTAATTTTATTGGTTTTCAGAGGCTTAGAAGGAGAGTGACAAACCAAAGATTTGAAATCACAAAACTGCAAGCATACAAATTTATTTTAAAATGTTATTATGCTTGTGGACGATTTATTACATCACTACACGTACACAATAGTAAAAATGCATCGTTAAAAGATAATTATGTATTAGTTTCGGTAATAAATTTACATAATTTTGGCAAGGTAATAACTGAAAACCATTAAAATAGGTTAGTTTAGTGGTTGTCTATAAACCAAACCTCTCAAAACATATTAAACGATCTCTTGAATGACTTCTCTCAATACTTTTATAATCATATCTACATATTATGGTAAAGA
>KE155778.1:58805-71605 GCA_000411075.1 Sisymbrium irio | reverse complement strand
AAACCAAACCTCTCACAACATATCAAACGGTCTTTTGAATGACTTCTCTTAATATTTTTACAATCATATCTACATATTATGGTAAAGAGAAATTTTTTGACTTTGTAATGTGTAATAAAATTCATTTGTAACTTAAAATCATGGGCTTAGATTATTTAAGTGTCTTAAATACTTAAATATTTAAATGTTAATGTAAAATTATGATTACAATCGTTTATATTTATATTAGAAAATACTAATATGCTTATTTTAAAAATATTTTTATATAAAAATAGACTTAATTTTATGAGTTTTCAGAGCTTTAGAAGCAGAGTTACAAACCAAGGATTTGAAATCCCAAAACTGCAAGCATACAAATTTATTTTTAAATTTTTAAATTCTTGTGGACAATATATTACATCACTACATGTACGCAATAACCAAATTGCTTCTTTAAAAGGTAAGTATTTACTAGTTTCGGTAAAAAATTCACATAATTTTGGCAAGGTAATAACTGGAAACCATTAAAATAATTTATTTTAGTGGTTGTCTATAAACCAAACCTCTCACAAAATATCAAACAGTCTCTTGAATGACTTCTCTCAATAGTTTTATAATCATATTTACATATTATGGTAAAGAGAAACATTTTGAATTGGTAACGTGGAATAGAATTTCATTTGTAACTAAGAATCATGGACTTAGATTATTTAACTGTCATTAATATTTTAATGTTAATCTCAAATTCTGATTACAATCGTTTATCTTTATATTAGAAAATTCAAATATGTTTTTTATAAGATTTTGATAACAAATACACTGAATTTTATTAGTTTTCAGAGCCTTAGAAACAGAGTGACAAACCAAAGATTTAAAATTCCAAAACTGCAAGGATACAAATTTATTTAAAAATTTAAAAATTCTTGTGGACGATTTATTACATCACCACACGTACGCAATAGTCAATGTGTATCGTTAAAAGGTAATTATGTAATAGTTTTGGTATAAATTCACATAATTTCGTCAAGGTAATAACTGAAATCCATTAAAATAGTTTAGTTTAGTGGTTGTCTATAAACCAAACCTCTCACAACATATCAAACGATCTCTTGAATGAGTTCTCTCAATACTTTTATAATTATATCTACATATTATGGTTAAGAGAAACATTTTGATTTTGTAACGTGGAATAGAAATTTATTTGTAATTAAGAATCATGGGCTCAGATTATTTAATTTTCTTAAATATTTAAATATTTAAATATTAATGTAAAATTTTGTTTACCATCATTTTCGTTTATATTGGAAAATTCCAATATTCTTTTTGTTATAAGATTTTGATAACAAATACACTTAATGTTATTGATTTTCAGAGCCATAGAAGCAGAGTGACAAACCAAAGATTTGAAATCCCAAAACTGTAAGGATACAAATTTATTTTAAAATTTAATAATTCTTGTGGACGATTTATTACATCACTACACGTACGTAATAGTCAAAAAAACATCGTTAAAAGGTCACATAATTTCAGTGCCTTATAAGAAGAGTGAGAAACCAAGGATTTGAAATCACAAAACTGCAAGCATACAATTTTTTTTATAAAATGTTAAAATGCTTGTGGACGATTTATTACATCACTACACGTACGCAATAGTCAAAATGCATCGTTAAAAGGTAATTATGTACTAGTTTTGGCAATAAATTCACATAATTTCGGCAAGGTAATAACTGAAAACCGTTAAAATAGTTTAGTTTAGTGGTTGTCTATAAACCAAACCTCTCACAACATATCAAACGGTCTCTTGAATGAGTTCTCTCAATACTTTTTTAATCATATCTACATATTATGGTAAAGAGAAACATTTTGACTTTGTAACGTGGAATAGAAATTCATTTGTAACTAAGAATCATGGACTTAAATTATTTAAGTGTCTTAAATATTTAAATATTTAACTGTTAATGTAAAATTTTGATTACAATCGTTTATGTTTATATTTGAAAATTCTAATTTTCTATTCTATAAGATTTTGATAAAAAAAAATAGACTTAATTTTATGGTTTTCAGAGCTTTAGAAGCAGAGTGACAAACCAAGGATTTGAAACCCCGAAACTGCAAGCATACAAATTTATTTTTAAATTTTTAAATTTTTGTGGACGTTTTATTACATCATTACACGTACGCAATTGTCAAAAAGCATCGTTAAAATGTAATTATGTACTAGTTTCGGTAATAAATTCACATAATTTCGGCAATGTAATAACTGGAAACCATTAAAATAGTTTACTTTAGTGGTTGTCTATAAACTAAACCTCTCACAACATATCAAACGGTCTCTTGAATGACTTCTCTCAATACTTTTATAATCATATCTACATATTATGGTAAAGAGAAACATTTTGAATTTGTAATGTGGAATAGAAATTCATTTTTAACTAAGAATCATGGCTTAGATTATTTAACTGTCTTAAAAATTTTAAATATTTTAATGTTAATTTCAAATTCTGCTTACAATCGTTTATCTTTATATTGGAAAATTCAAATATGTTTTTTTATAAGATTTTGATAACAAATAAACTTAATTTATGGGTTTCCAGAGCCTTAGAAGCAAAGTGACAAACCAAAGATTTGAAATTTTAAAACTGCAAGCATACAAATTTCTTTTAAAATGTGAAAATGCTTGTGGACGATTTATTACATCACTACACGTACGCAATAGTCAAAATGCATCGTTAAAAGGTAATTATGTACTAGTTTCGTTAATAAATTCACATAATTTTTGATAGATAATAACTGAAAACCAATAAAATTATTTAGTTTAATGATTTTATATAAATCAAACCTCTCACAACATATCAAACGGTCTTTGAATGACTTCACTCAATACTTTTATAATCATATCTACATATTATGGTAAAGAGAAACATTTTGACTTAATAACGTTGAACAGAAATTCATTTGTAACTAAGAATCACAGACTTAGATTATTTTACTGTCTTACATATTTAAATATTTAAATGTTAATGTAAAATTCACTTTGCAATCGTTTATGTTTATATTTGAAAATTCTAATATGCTTATTTTAAAAAGATTTAGATAAAATTAGACTTAATTTTATGGGTTTTCAGAGCCTTAGAAGTAGAGTGACAAACCAAGGATTTGAAATCCCAAAGCTGCAAGGATACAAATTTATTTTAAAATGTTAAAATGCTTGTGGACGATTTATTACATCAGTACACATACGCAATAGTCAAAATGCATCGTTAAAAGGTAATTATGTACTAGTTCCGGTAATAAATTCACATAATTTTGGCAAGATAAAAACTAAAAACCATTGAAATAGTTTAGTTTAGTGGTTGTCTATAAACCAAACCTCTCACTACATATCAAACGGTCTCTTGAATGACTTCTCTCAATACTTTTATAATCATCTCTACATAATTTGGTAAAGAGAAACATTTTGACTTTGTAACGTGGAATAGAAATTCATTTCTAACTAATAATCATGGGCTTAGATTATTTAACTGTCTTAAATATTTAAATATTTAAATGTTAATGTAAATTTCTGTTTACAATAGTTTATTTTTATATTTGAAAATTCTAGTATGTTTATTTTTTTATAAGATTTTGATAACAAACAGATTTATTTTTATGGGTTTTCAGAGCCTTAGAAGCATAAAGACAAACCAAGGATTTGAAATCCCATGATTGCAAGCATACCAATTTATTTTAAAATGTTAAAATGCTTGTGGGCGATTTATTACATCACTACACGTACGCAATAGTCTAAATGTATCGTTAAAAGGTAATTATGTACTGATTTGGATAATAAATTCGCATAATTTCGGCAAGGTAATAAGTGAAAACCATTAAAGTAGTGTAGTTTAGTGGTTGTCTAAAAACCAAACCTCTCACAACATATCAAACGGTCTTTTGAATGACTTCTCTTAATACTTTTATAATTATATCTACATATTATAGTCAAGAGAAAATTTTTGACTTTGAATAGAAATTCATTGGTAATCATGGGATTAGATTATTTAAATGTCTTAAATATGTAAATATTTAAATATTAATGTATATTTCTGATTACAATAGTTTATATTTTATATTTGAAAATTCTAATATTCTAAATTTTTTATAAGATTTTGATAACAAATAGATTTAATTTTATAGATTTTTATTTTATCTATTATAAAATATTATTTGATAACATTTCTATTCATTTTTTCATTTGATAGAAGTCTGACCTTTTTAAATTATTTTCCTATCATCTACTTTATAATGGGGACCTCTCTCCCATTTTTCTCAACTTGTCTTATCTCTACGCTCACCAAATAGAATGCACAACTTCATTCTTAAAATGAATTCGATGTGGGCCATATGTTTCTTCTCAAATTCTTCTTTGGCCTATTTAATAGTCGTCCACTTTATATTTTCAACGTCTCACTCAAATCGGAGTTGATCCTGAAAAGAGAAAGAAGCCGAAAAGGCAAGACATGAACGGTTATATACTTTAACCCCTTCCTCTTCTTCTCCTCATCTCCAATCTCCTGCAACTTTCGACCACAATGACTTCCTCCACCACATCTTTTCCTCCGCTCCTTGGCCTTCCTCCGTTCTCGACGACGACGCTCCTCCCCCACCTCTGACTCTGCCGTCGCTGGTTTTCACCATCACGACGTCGATTCCAGAAACCAGATCGCGATGATTACTTTGTCTCACCAGCACAATCCAAACGACGCCGTTGATGGCTCCGTCCATACTCTCTACAATGACTTCTCCGCCGGATCTCTCCCTTTCCACCTCCCTCAGGCATCATCTTAATCGGGATCGAGGAAGGGTATGATGCAGATTTTGACTTTGTAAATGCACTTGAATCTTGCGGAGGAACCATAATGATCACATCTGTGTTGCTTTTTGAGGTACCTCCCTTCTTTTTGGTTAGTTTTTTCTGCACATTTTTCTGCAAATTTTACATGATTTTGGCTCCGAGAAGAGAAATGGAATACTTTTACATTATTAGAATGTATATGCACCTTGCTCATACATATGATTCGTAGCTGGAGTGATGTACTGAAATATATGCAACCACTTATTCTCCATTATTAGAAACTTTAAATGAAAAAAAAAAGAAAGAAAGAAAGAAGACAAAATAAGTGTACATTTTGTTACTATTTACTGTCTTTATGAGATCCACAAATACTACCAAGGAATCAGAGTGAAATCCCGAAAGGAACAAATGTTATTTACTCATCAATGGTTCTAAGAGGATAAAGATTTTATCTTCAAAACAAGTTAAAGTGTTTTCATACAGAAAAGAGGTGTGAGTTGGAGCGGATTCTCAATCGATACAAACGGTTTGTTTTTAGAATCACAAACATTTCTCCTAAATAATTTTTCTTACACATTGATACTATGAAAAAGCTTACGCACTTATTATCCTCTTATTATCCTTTTCCTAGATTCTCTTCTCCGTAGCTAAAAATCTGGATGGAAATCTTTTTTTGTTGCCTTTGAAGCTGAGGATAAAACAAAGAGAAGCTCATAACTTATGCCACTATCGATCGCTCTCTGTAGGGGGCTTCTGATTTTTACTCACAGGCGCAAAGATCGAGTTGTCGAAGAAGGAACAGCGAAGGATAATAAAAAATGGAATCAAAAAGCAAATTGTTTTAGTATAACGAAGATGAGGAGGGGAGTAAGCGGCTACTAGCACTCCGTAGGTATCAATTCCTGTCTAAGCAATCTCTGTGTTTAGTTGAGAGTTGTGTCAATTCCTGTCTATTTTGGTTGCTATGTGAATTTGAGTTAAGCAACGTGTTCTGTTGGCAACATCAGCCGTGCAGAGCGATGTAACCAACGACGATTGTTCAGAGTGTTCAAACAAGTTGTTGTAAAAGATGATCTCAGAAAAACAGACGCCAGGCACGCTATGGTAGTTGATTTACTGATGATTAAATTCTCATAATACAACAATGGAATAAAATAACACATGGTACAATCGATTAAAAACCAAGGGATGTATGTAGTAGTATAACAAATTAAAAATTTTAAATTTAAAAAGGGCCCGTAAATTATTCAGTCCAATTGTTTTACAACGTATTCAGTGAGTTTTTGATATATATATTCAAAATTGGCCATAGCTGTTGGGTAAAGTAAACTGAAGCTTTAATCAATGGCTGTTACAGGGGAAAAATGAGATCATCACTCAGACAAAAACATTTCCAGCAGTCTGCATATTTTCCTTGTCAGCCAAAAAAGCACAATGACATTCTAAGCAACAACTAATTCATAATTATAATTGAATATCGTTAAGAAATAAAAAAAATCCCATATAAACTCACACATGCGTAGAGAAAGACTAAAAAAACTATTAAACAAAAGATAATTATTATTAACTAATTTTTTAAACGGCTGAGTGACACACCGTTCTCATATTTTTGCTTTTAACATCTTAAAGTTTAAATCAACTATATTAATGAAAACTTACAAATTCCAATAAAATGGAGAATAATTTTATAAGGAATATCTCTATATCAATAGTTATTATAAATTTATAAAAATATGCACACAAAATGAAAAATGAAAATTTATATAAAGAAAGTTTTTGAAATTTTGTATAAATGTTTTCCAATTTCTCAATTTTTGTATTCTAATTTAGTATGATTTAAAAAAAAAAATCGTTCCACAAAGTAAAATGAGACAGAAAAAAATGGTATGTTTGTGGACGATTTATTACACCACCATAGTTATTTACTATTTTGATAATAAATTCGCATAATTTTAACAAGGTAATAATTGAAAACCATTAAAGTATTTTAGTTTAGTGGTTCTTTAAAAATCAAACCTCTCACAACATAGCAAAAAGTCTCTTAAATAATTTCTTTTGATACTTTTATAACAATATCTATATATTATGGTAAAGAGAAATATTTTGACTTCGCAATATAGGATGAAAATTCATTAGTACGATTGGACAGCTAAGAATCATGGGTTTGGATTATTTAATTGTCTTAAATATTTAAAGTTTTAAATGTTAATGTAAAATTCTGCTTACAATAGTTTATGTTTATATTTTAAAATTCTACTATGCTTATTTTTTAATAATATTTTGATAAAAAAATAGATTTAATTTTATAGATATTCATTTTATCTATTATAAAATATCATATTATTACATGTCTATTCATTTTTTTATCTGATAGAAGTCTGACATTTTTAATATTTTTATCCTATCCTTGAAAGAGAACAACATACTAAAATCTAGTAAATCAATTCAAAGAAGTAGTTGAAGTAATATAAAAAAAAATAGCATGCATATTGATTTATAATAAATCCATACAAAAGTATTTATAGCAAGATAATTTTGAATTGTCATAGACTTTTGAGTTTCTACAATTATATTTCTAGTAATAATAATAAATTGTTCCACTCAAAAAGTATGATCAAGTAAAATGAAACAAAAATAAAAAATAAAAGAAAATTTTCAAAATGTTTTTGGACGATTTATTACATTACTACATTACATATACGCAATAGTCAAAATGCATCGTTAAAATTATGTACTAGTTTTGGTAATGAATTCACACGTACGTAATAGTCAAAATACAACGTTAAAATTATGTATTAGTTTTGGTAATAAATTCAAATATACGCAATAGTCAATATGCATCGATAAAATTATGTATCGGTTTTGGTAATAAATTTGTATGTAATAACTCAAAACCATTAAGGTAGTTTAGTTTAGTGGTTCCTAACATCTAAACCTCTCAGGATACATCAAATGTCTATTGAATGACTTCTCTCATTTCCTGACCCTGAAGAATCCAGAGATAGACGAACGATTAAGAAGAAGAAGAGGAGCACGATCATCTCTCTCATTTCTCGTGAGATCTCTCAAACTTTTTTTTTAATTATTCTTTCGCTACTTACAACTATTTTACAGGACGCTCTATAAGTTGGTCACTTGCTCTTCAGACCTTTATATTCGTGTATTCTTTGGCTTAATCTCGTGTTATGTTTTTGTTATTCTGATGTTTTGTTTTCGATTTTTAGAGATTAACGCATTTGCTTCTTGTTGCCGTTAGCTTAAGTCTTGTTTAGAAGGTGAAATTTCATGGAAGTCTCTGGAATATTGTACGTTGAATCAAGTGTATAATCGATTTTCGCTCTATATCTAGGATCATTTTCTTACAATCTTCATGATCTTACGTATAGTAATGGCTTGAATTTGACGAAAATCGCTCTATATTTAATTCATCGTCACACATCGTATTTACCAGTTTGATCTTGTGTTACTGTTCATTCGTTGGTCCTAATTTAGTGTGTATACTTTTCTGCTGGTTCCTTTACGATTTAAAGTTGATTTTCTTCCGGTTCTTTGGACATTACACTAGACTCGTAACGTCGTGTACAAATTGGGTCAAAAGCTCTGTGCTCTGTAGTTTGCATGCAATTTTCTTGGGGCTTTTTTGGAATTTTGCGTGGTAGTAAAGAAATATTTGTTTGCTTAACGGTGTATTAATGCGTAGTGTTGCTAAGAAGTTTGAATTTTTACGTGTGCAGGAAGATGCTCCAGTTGACAATCCCTATCAATAAGTCAAAAAGGTTCTCTGTTAGAAGAGATGAGTTTATTCAGAATCGGACAAGTGTAAATGGTGGTGAGGTTGTTGCAGCCACAAGTGAGGAATCGTTTCGTTCCCAACGTAGCTACGGCGGTGTTGCTAGGCCTGCTTTCTCTGGTGATAGGCTGAATGAAGTTGATGTGATTATGAAGAAAGCTGGCTTCAATGTCCCAGTTAATACTGGTGTTGGGAGGGGAAGATTTCTTTCATCTTTCAGTAAGTTTCGTCCATCTTGTGGAAGCAAAGTTAAACCTCTAAGTTCAGAGGAAGCTATCAGGCTAATTGCTTCTCAGAGCAGAAGAAAACAACCTTCATCTTCGTCCACTAGCATTCAGAGGAACCTCTCGCTAGTCAAAGATGTTGTGAGAAATCAGAGATACTCACCTGAGAAGAGTAATGCAGCTGCGCTAAGAGGAAAGCCTCATGAACCAAGTCTAAACAGAGAGGAGGGACCGTCAAATCAACTTAGACTCATCCCGGTTACGAGACAAAACCATTTTACCAAAGTTCTTAGCCCACGCGAGAAAGTTCTCAGAGCTATACATCGTTTTAAACTTGTGTTTGAAAAGTTGTATAACAACAACGAAGCTGGAGGATCAAAGACCGCCACAAACAAGATTCATTACCGTACACGAACTGCTCTCTTGAGAGAAGGGATTCAAGTGAATTCTCAGAAGAGGATTGGATCAGTCCCTGGGGTCGAAGTTGGAGATGAGTTTCAGTACAAATCAGAACTCAGTTTGATCGGTCTTCATTTCGACATCAGGGGTGGCATTGATTACATAGGTAGAGGAGACTCGAAACTAGCTACGAGCATCATCTCATCGGAAGGTAATGGTTACATCGATAGATTCAGTTCTGATGTGATGATTTACTCCGGTCAGGGAGGTAACTTGAGGAGGAAGGGTCAGAAAGTAATCAAAGATCAGAAACTTGAAACGGGTAATTTGGCTTTAGCTAATAGCATGGAGGCAAAGAAACCAGTGAGAGTGATATTTGGCAAAAAGAGATTGGACAAGAGAGGAAAGCATTACGTGTATGATGGGTTGTACTTGGTTCAGGATTATCGGAAAGATAGAGGCCCTGAAGGTAAAACAATGTTTAAGTTTCAGCTTCACAGAGTCCCCGGTCAGCCTCCCACCAACTTGAGACACTAGTGCGAGATGAAACTCTTTGTTTTTTAATGTGGAAGTAGTATCAGACTGATGGTTAAGGTCATGGATTATGGTAGTAGAGGAACTTTGCTTACCAAAGCTGGCTAATCATAAAAAAGTAGGTTTGTGATGTTTTGTAATTTGTATTGATGCTTATGTTTGTTTGTTATTGATGCTTCTGTTTCTGTTTCCCTAAAAACAAAAAAAAACAAAAATGCATTCTAGTTCCTTGCTACTAGTTACACTCCAAACCCCACAATATACTTCCATTTCTATTTCGCATATATGGGCTGCCAAGGATAAGCTAAAATTAACCTAAAATCTAGTTCCAAGTCTTCAAAATCTACTTAGCAAAAGTAGTTCAATGTGAGTCACTCTCATTTACTACCTCCACGACCACCATAGAGAAAGTAAAAGTAAAAAAAGCTATATCAAACTGCCAAACTCTATATTTTGGGAAATGTTTTAGAACATAATAATAAATAAGAAAGCCATCATCAAAATCTAAACTGGATGGGAATATCATTTCAAGTTGTTATGTATGTGGGGACTTATGTATGTCTCTGTATTTTCCCAAAAAAAAAAACCCTGAGGTTACTATGCTTTCAAAATAAATGTAATACCTGGTTGTTGCGAAGGTCGGATTCATTGTGATTGACTGCAAACTATTAACAGCTAAGTACTAATTTATTTTGAATACACACGTAGATGGTTGGCCACTGCGAAGAGTCTTGATACTAGACCTATACATACACAGCTCTGACTTTATTTACCCTTTTCTTCTTCTTCTTCCACATTTTCACCAGCGTTTCGTGGCAGCGCTTCAGTGACTCCTTCAAACGTATCTCATCAACCTCTCTCTCTCTTTTCGTACGATGGATCAATCCACGGTGGAAATGCTCTCTTCGCCGTCTCTTTTTCTCTACCTCTCTGGTTGGATTTGATCTGTCACCATCGAATTCTGATGAAGTTGGAACAGAAACCAAGATGATTCCTTCCGGATTCGGCAGGAGGAAAGTCCTAGAAATCTCCCAAAACCTGCGTACTTGTCTGTGTCCGAACCGGTTGGTTGTTCTCCATACTACTGACCCTATTGGCTTTTGAGTTGGATCTTTGGCCCAAAAATTCGGTCTCGACAACTAAAATTTGGACATCTCAACTAATTCAAAAAGAGGGACTTGAGTCTTTTTAGAAACAGATTTTCTTCATAATGCGTGTATAAAGGATTAGGCATTTCCACTAAATGAAATAGTGAAGATATAAAATCGAATCACGAAAGGATCTCTGTTGGGTCAAAAATGTACATCCAATATAACTGACAAAGAAGCAAATTTGATGGACAAAATAAAGTAGAACAGATCATAGAGAGACAGACACAGAGGGATAGAGATATAGCTGATATTGAGAGTTAACAGAGTGGAATACCCCAGAATGTATGACGCCGTTTTGATTTCTGCGGTTACATATGCTGAGATGGTAGATGATGCGGAGAAGCTGATAGTTGTTATGTCGGAGAAGCTAAGGTGAGTTTTAGGATGAAACCGATGATGAGTCCGATGAGTCCAACCAAAGCTGCCAACTTTAAGGATAACCCATTTTCGCTGTTCCTCTGGTTTTTTCTTCTCTTCACCATCTCCTGCAATGTCATTTAAAACATGTTTTGCGATATCCTTTGTAACTACGCAATGGCATTGATTAATCAGTGATAGAATATCAAGGGAAATTTCATGGAGGCGTACCAATTCATGTTGCAGCTGTTGTGTTTGCTTAACAGCTGCATCTCGCTCTTCCTTCAACCGCTGTATGGTCTGATCATACATATTGAAGGTAAAGAAGTTAGAAGGGAAGAACTAAATCTCTCTTAATCTACGACGTGGTGGATTATGAGATTCTGTAAGGTACATTTGTTCACCGAATGAAGAAAGGTATAATAACAGAGACAAAAAGAATACATAAAGCTCTGACATTTGGCGTGTGTTTAAGTGTCTCAAACAATCAACTCAGTACTTCATTACAGTTTCTATTGCCTGAAAACCACAAGGGCGAATACTAGAGAGCCTTTCCTGGATTTAAATGAAAGTTACTTTTAATTACCCAAATTTATTTGTATACTGATTCTTGCATACAAGTACTGTATCACATAAAGGGAGGCTATTCATAAGGTGTCTGTCTATGCATGTGAATCATCCTAGTATAAGGCTTTTGCTATAATCATAATTGGTTAAAAACGAAGACGACCAAACAATGCGGTTAAGATCATTTGCAGGGAGTCATTACCACATACAGACTAAATTATAGCATGGAAATGAAGTTGTTACTCACAGAGATAGTTTCGGAGCCAGTTCCATCGCCATTGGTTGCTCCAGATTCAGAGGATCTTTGGGCTGTAGACGGGGAGATATAAGAGACCTTGAGCTTACACTCTGTTAATGTTTTCCCACTGTCCTTGGTAAACTACACACAGTGATGGTAAATTAAGTGCCAATTTATTTTTCCCAAAAATGGGATAATCATGATTCTGTATAAGAAAAAAGTTTTAATCTGTGACTTACTGTGTCTTGTGGAAGTTCATCGACATCAGTGTGAGGAGGCACAATGGTACTTTGAAGGAGAAACTTGTCTTTGCACTGCATATCTGGAGGAAATTCCCTTTGCGCTTGTAGGGTAACTAGAATTTAAAAGATCTTAATCATCTCCATGTTTAAGTTTGCCAATAAATGAAGGAGTTACGAAGAGGTGATACCTCTAATGATGCAGGAGTCCCATGGCTGTATGACACCAGTGTTGGGTCTTACAAAATACTTCTTTGGAGACGTTGTTTTCACCTGATCAAGTGAAAAATAAAAATACAAAAGAAGAAGTTATTTTTGGGGGGATGAAACACTCACAATTATAACTTGACTTGATCATAAAGAAAGCAGACTTTTACGCAGGTTTACCTTGAAAGCAACATAGTTCTCCGTTTTATTGGCAACTTTAAGATCACAGTAGCTCTGCTTCTCGAGTTCGACTGATACAATATCAAAATATTCTCATGAGCATC
>KE155778.1:44715-58635 GCA_000411075.1 Sisymbrium irio | reverse complement strand
CCCCCCAAAAAAAAAATGTGTTCTTCAATGGAAAGTTAACACATTTTCAAAGCTTTAAGACCAAAAATCTCAAATAGATTGAGAAAATATTGGTGTAACAAGAGGATATCAACAGATCATTAACATCTACATACACATCACACTTTCTAAGAACAAAGACAGAGAATTTCACTTCCAAGGAAAAAAATTACAGTTCGAAAATGATGATCATGCATGCACGATCATCCAGAACGTATAACGAGAGAGTTTGAATACTTACAGAGAAATTTGAGTTCATCAGGTTGAATAGAGATAAGCTGGTTCTCGCCAACGCCAGTCATTGCTCTTAGCTAACCACACACACACACACAAAAATATCGACAAAATCAATCTCTATAACTCGAAACCTATACACACATCGCAATCGAGTCCCTTTATTCAAACACAAACTCCGAATATAATTAATTTATTTTTTTCCAGTAGAAAAAAAGGTTCTCGAAAAAGGAAAATGAAAAATGAAGAGCAAAAGATACGGATCAAACAAACCTGAAAGAGAAAAACAAAAGTCACGGTCCAACGATCGATCAGCAAGCAACGCGAAAGAAGCTGCTTTTTTTTTGTTTTCTCTTTCCCCCGGAAATCGCTCTCCACCAAGGACCAAACTTCACCTCCTCTCGTTTCGATTGGTGGTGACGAAAGTCTAGAGAGAGAGAACAAAAGCAAAGCGCTTCGAGGAGCGGCCACGTGAAGTCGAAGCAAAGTTCCGTGTGAATTCCTCCGGCGTCGTCTCCGGGAACTACGGGGAGTAAGAGAGAGAGAGAGAGGGGGAAGGGAATTGTGACACGTGTGAGAACAGTTGTGCATCGGAGGAGAAGAAAAAAGGTAAAGCGACAGGCTGGAAATAAGGGTGACAAACGTGGCATGTTTTGATTGGTTTAATTATTTTTATGTAGAGCCTTTATAATGGGCTTTCAGGTGGTAGGCCATTTTCATTCCTTCACGATGAGATTTTTTTTACTTATTTTTATTTCCCATTGGGTCAATCATTAATGATTAATGTTGGTAAGTAATTAAATATCCGGACATAAACGAATTATTAAATCGAGATAGTAGAATCATGACGAAGGAAACAGAGACATTAGTTAAAGACATTAGAGAGGAAAGAGACAAGGAAATACTCAATGATTTTCTCTGAATATTCGTTTGTCTGCTTTACCTGAAAAGTCAATTGATTCAATAAGGAATCTAAAATGAGTTTTAGTTTGAATGGTAACCGTTTGAAAATTGAATTCAAATACAATGTGAATACAGTAACTTTTATTTTTTCTTACTTTGTGAATATATTAATTTTTGGTAATTCCACAATTCAGTCAGAATTTTGTATGATAATTAAATATACTTAATATGATTCAACGTTTTTATATATAATAGTAGAGTAGTTAATAGGAAAAATAAATTATTTTTAAGAAACCTTAATATAGAAACTAGCAACTAAATGACTGATTTATTCAAACTCAAAATTGGTAGATGTTTGGCATACTGATACAGTGAAAAATGTAAATGCACAGATATGATGATAACTTGAGACTTGAGAGTAATATAAAATTGTTTACTTTTCACAAAATACCCTATAAAAATGTTTAAATCAGTTACATCAACTGATCTACATTTCTACTCAAGATCAAAACATCAAAGCCTCAAAAAGCATTTTGATTTACTTTTCTCAAATGTCACTGTAAATTACATGAAGATAAATGCCCAAAAGACAAACAAACAACAATCATTACAAGAAAAGGAAGAGGCAGCCAGAGTATGTAGAAGGAAGAGATTAGCTACCTTTGGAAGTTGAAGACAGCACAAGACTGGTGTTGGTGCTCATTTAAAAGTAGAGAGACGCGGAAGTTTGTCCCTCAGATAGTAAAGCCTTGCTCTTCTCACTTTCCTGTGACTCACCACTTTTATCTCTTTAATGTTGGGAGAGTATCTGTTGAAATCAAAACACATAAGATACACATATTCTTAAGGCGCTTCATAGTAGATTCGGTCAATATTACTAAGAAGTTAACCCCTCGAGTGATTTAGACTAAAAGTTGTCGGACGTTTCTGAATTTCGATCTAAGGTATTCACCGTAAGCCTCAGCTTAATGATCTAAAATGCTCAAATTTCTAGCATAAATGTGACAGTTCCTATAGTTTCATACATGGGAGTAGGCAATATCTCTCTTTTACATGAAGAGAGCTGATGCATATGATAAGATTCAGAATCAACACGTTCTTTATTTCTCTAGACAAGAATATCAGAATGACCATATTCGACTATTGAGAAACTGTTTAGGGTTTGCTTTGGAGTCCCTACTCGCTACCAAATCCGAAAGGCTCGCAGAAAGAATCAATTTTCAAAGACCCATTCCACCCACTCCCGTTTATCCTATCTACATTTATGTTTATCAATATACCAAAGCTAGTGTGTGTGCTAATAGGAGAGGCAAGGAGGAAGGCACTTACATAGGAAAGACGATCTCAACACCGATGCCTGCAATGATTCTCCGGATACGAATAGTAGTGTGGATGCCTGCATTTTGTCTAGATATCACTATACCTTTGTAGATGGACAACCTACGTCTGTTCTCAGGAACTTCCTGTAAAAATCAAACCCACCATTTTCAAATAAAGTCTTGCACTTTTCATTCACAATGGCTTCAGCCTTCAGATTATAACAAGAGCAAAATCTAACCAGTTTGATTTCGACAATGTCCCCTGTCCTAAGTTCTGGAACCGGTCTTACTTTCTCTGAAACCTCAATTGCTTTCTGGTTCAATATCTACAGAAACAAAAGCAAATCAACACTGGTTGATTAGAGAACAAACATGTCTCTCTTTACTGCAAATATCAGCATCGCATTTGAAAAATTGTAACTTTTACCCCCATGACATCTCCAAGCTTGACCCTTGGCTTAAACGGAGGTTTAGCTTCCTCCACCTCAGTGGCTTCTACTGTTTCAGCAACATCCTCTGAAACTGCTTCAGTATCTCCACCTTCAGTGCTCTCTTCAGCTTTAACGATGAACTCCCTTCTCTTCCTGGAATCGATCGGGAAGCCAAAATTCGAGCTGGAATGGTTTAGGAAAACCCTAGAAACTGATATCCGAGAGCTCAGTGATGATGCACGTGGTTGAAATGAAGAAACCCCTAAATTCTTAGTCGGGGTTCTCGGTAGCATATGCAATGCCTGTCTCCACACAAAATATAGGAAAGAATCCGCTTTAAGGTAAACAGATGGAGAATTCAAATAACCGTAGTGTGAAGTGTGTTTGAGAGTCAAGAGCAAAGAAGAACCTGAGGAAGAAGATGAGAGCCCGTCGCCATGTTTGCACAACCCAATACGCAGCAGAGTAACGAAGCCTTATCAGCTTCAGCGTTTTTACCACTCCATGGCAATGTTGTAATCTGTCTTATCCTCGCGTGCTATTACTTTATGGGCTATTTTCTAACTTTTATGGCCCTAATCAATTGGGCCCATATTCAATTTAAAAAAATATATTACAAGAAACCATAAACCAAAACTGATTCCGCAACCAATGTATGCTCTCTAGTCTCTAATGCTTCCCCAATTTCCACATTTAGAGATGGTCCAAATAACGAGCTTGTGTAAGAAATAAAAATATGGTTATGGTCCCTTAACTAGTACAAGTCATGGCCTTAAATATCTTACTTTTGTTACTTCTAAAAGTGTAATTGGCCTTTCAAGTTTATGTGACAAATCGGAAAAAAAGAGGGATATATATTGTTGAAGATGATAAAGGAGCTAAAAGATCTCGGTATAACAAATATGAGGATACCACTTTTTTGTAGTTACTATGATTTGTCAACTATTAAAACAAGTATTGTTTTCAATATCATAGTTGTTATCATTTCTATGATTAGTAAGTAACTACTAATTCAATCATAATCATTATTGCATATATGCGATAAAGAATGACCAATTAAACCCATTATTACACACTTACATAATCTGTCCTTGTACTCTTGTCGAACTGTATATGGATGTGGAGCCTGGAGCTATGTTAATTTTTGTTTTTTTGTTTCTTTTCTAAATTTTTTTGTTCGGTAAACTATACAATCGTTTAAAAAAGTAGAAACGATCACTCAATTACATATATATCATTCATTATCCAACATCAATCCAAGAGACGACATAATTTGGATTAGTAGCTCTTGCAAAATTTGCTAGACAATCCGCTTCATTACTCGCCTTTCTTGCAAGTTTGAACTTGTAAGTTGTAATGAAGGCTCAGGGTACGTAGCAGGCCATATATATGTCAGATACCTCCATTCTTGAGATTTCGTGAGGTTGTTTTAAGTTGACAATATAACTAGATTTTCTTTATTGAAAGTCGTCTACATGTTCACGTTATCATTGACTTACACAACAAGCGATGAAAAGCTAAATATTTAATTAATGACTACACCCAAAAAAAATAAACAAATGTTTTCATCTTTCTTTGTCTGTAATTTTCGTAGAACGAATATATTTTGTTTAAAGGTTATTTTTCCACACAAAAGAAAAGCTTAATAACCAATATCTAAAAAGCAAGACTAATCAGATTCGAACTTTAATCTCCTAAAATTAGTTTTTCCTCACCCGAGTGTATAGAATCAAAAAGAAAAAAGGTGAAGGATTGATTGATTCTTTGCCATCCACGCATCTCTCTGTGGGTTGGCTTTGCCATGTCAGCATTCAAACATCAAAAGCAAAACGCATACCCGAAAGTGTGGGTCCCTTATTTTTCTTATTTCTTAACCGCGTCATTGACAAAAAGAGAGAAGCACTTAAAGCCAAAGAGGCAAACAAAAATAAAAGAAAATAAATACTAACAAAAAAAAAACATTCACCGTTTAGGTCTCTCTCTCTCGTGCTTGCTCCGACGACGATCGCTGAAATTACTATCGCCGGATATTCAGTTTACCGCCAGATTATCGTTTGGGAGATCCATCTAGATACGAGACTTAGCCATGAATCCTGAATAGTAAGAAGCTTCTCTTCTCATGATTTGATTTCTTATGATCCGGATCGCTTTTCATCGATTTACCCCGATTTTTTATTTTTGATGTTTGGTTTTTGTTCAATTTTTGTTTGAATCTTTGCTTAGGTTGCTGAATTGAATCTACCCAATTTTCCTCGTTTTTGTTGAATTTTGTGTGTTTGGATCTTACATAAGTTAGATCTATGGAAAATTTGAATGAGATCTGCAAATTTTGTCTGTTTCGACGCCTTTGATCTAATAATTCTCTCTAATGGTTTTGATTACATGCGAACAAATTCGTCAACATATCTTAATGATGTTTTATCGTTTCTGCCTTAATTCGTTTTGCAGTGACTATCTGTTCAAGCTTTTGCTTATCGGTGATTCTGGTGTTGGGAAATCGTGTTTGCTTTTAAGATTTGCTGTAAGTTACTGCAGACCTCTTATCTCACCTGGATAATTGTTTAGATGTATCATTTACACACTAAATAACAATATATCCGTCCTAGTGCTTGTTAGTTCAGTTCAGTTTCAGGTTGCTTGTCTGTTTACATTATGGTTTCGTTGTTGCTCTTTCTGTGTACAGGATGATTCTTACCTGGATAGCTACATCAGTACCATTGGTGTTGACTTTGTAAGCATGCTCTTCCTATCGCTTTATACTATGCTGAACACGAAAAAACAAAAAAGTATTAATCTTTATTACTAATGATGTACTGCAGAAAATCCGCACAGTTGAACAGGACGGAAAGACAATCAAACTCCAGATCGTAAGTCTTCTTGAGCTGGATATGTTAAAGTTTGGAAAGAGCATATAATAACTCTTGGCAATCACCGTGTAAAATACAGTGGGATACAGCAGGACAAGAACGTTTCAGGACTATCACCAGCAGTTACTACAGAGGAGCTCATGGAATCATTGTACGTGCTCTCTCTCACGAAGCAATCATCTTCTTGTTAATAGATCCATCATTTTGGTTCTCTCCCTCATTATTGTCTTTTCTTGGCAGGTCACCTATGACGTCACGGACCAAGAGAGCTTCAACAACGTCAAACAGTGGCTGAATGAAATCGATCGTTACGCTAGTGAGAATGTTAACAAGCTTCTGGTTGGGAACAAAAATGATCTCACATCGCAGAAGGTTGTCTCCACTGAGACAGCTAAGGTAAGAAACAAACCAACAGGTCTCTTTTCCTGTACTGTAAACCATGTGAATAGATAATAAGATTGTTTTATTCGCTCCTCTTACAGGCTTTTGCTGATGAACTTGGGATCCCTTTCTTGGAAACGAGTGCTAAAAATGCAACCAACGTTGAGGAAGCTTTCATGGCCATGACTGCTGCAATTAAGACCAGGTTTGGATTAAGATTCTACTTGTGCTCCTTAAACCCTTTTTTACTTCCATACTTAAACCGTTCTTGTTGTTTCTGTTTGCAGAATGGCTAGCCAACCAGCTGGAGGTGCCAAGCCACCAACGGTCCAGATTCGCGGACAGCCAGTGAACCAGCAATCAGGCTGTTGCTCATCTTGATTCCATTAGTCTCAAAAGTCTCTTTGGATCATTACACCATTATAATCATTTGTTTGCATTGCATGTAAGACTTCTCCAATTGACAACTCGTTGAACCCTTCTTTTTTCTTTCATTTTTATAGCTTTGCTATTCTTTTCTGATGTATTTGAAGTTTGATACTCATAAATTCTATAGTAAGGGCACTTTATGCAAATAAAGCAAAGACGCCTTTTCTAATTTCTCCACTTAGAAATATTTCGCAGTATAATAAGTTTTCTTTCATTTCAGTGAAACATCTATCTTTTCAAGGGTTGTTATTATGAGTGATGTTCGACACTAATTAAAGAGGAATTACGAACAAAAGGATCTAAAGAGTGAGAGACAAGACAGATCATAATTTTGTTTTTCCATCATAACTTAAAAGCCCCCAAACTTGTTTTGTAGAGAAAGTGTAACAAAAATGATAGAATTAAGAACAAAATTCAACTAAAGAGCGAGTAGATAGATAAGAGGCTGAAGGACCAAAAGGAGGTCTTTACTTGCCCAAAGATGGGAATTGAGCACTGTCTCCGATCGCCGGCGCAGGAGCTCCTCCATACTTTTGGTTTCCTCCGTTAACATCTCTCTGTCCACGTCCACCGCGACCTCCATCTCTCTGTCCACGACCATCGCGACCTCCTCTACCACGGTATCCACCTCTTGGGTTGTAGGTCTCTCCATTAGCCGGCTTCAAAAACTCGTTAATGCTCAGCGACTACAAAATCACACACAACAAGCATAGAATCAGTGGAAATTTGTATAAAGCATCTTGGATGGTGAGAAGAGAAAGAAACCAGACCTTCTTGGCCTTCTCTTCTTTCTCAGCAGCGTCTTTGCGTTTGTCCTTGTCGGATCCCTGAAACAATAAAAAAACAAGGATCAACTCTTGTTCTAGTATTGTTAAAGGCAACAGATAAAATTCCCATAATCAAGAGACGATAGTAGAATAATTCAGATTTTCACCAGCTTGATAAAGATTTCCTCTTCATTGGTCTTCTTGTTGGAGAGCTGTTGCATAGACTCAAACACTTTGGTGTCAACTTTCCTCTCTTCAACCTTTGTGGCTTGCAGGGCTTTCTTCTTCTCCTCCAGAATTTTCTCATACTCTTCCAATGTCATCTCCTGTAAAAACCCACAATGCATTTTAAAGCTAGTATAAATACTTTTATCATCTCATAAAACATGTTTAAAACACATTAGTAGCGGAAGGTGATTTTACCTTGTTTTCAGGTTCTTTCTCCTCTTGCTCATCCGCAGGAGCATCTTTCTTCGCATCAGTGGTTTCATCCTCACCGCCTTCCTTCTCAGCAACAGGGCTCTTCTCAACCTCTGCGGTGGCTTCCTCGGTTGCCCTAATATCCAGAAAAACATTAAAAAAAGTTTCTTATTAAGTCAATAGTAAAAGACATCAAGTGAGATCAAACTGAAGAGAAGGATGCTTACAGTGGAATGTCATCTTCAGGAGTACCCCAGTTTCCACGACCACCACCCTCACGCTTCAGGTCATTACTAGTAAAAATTCAAGCCACAACAAAAAAATAATCAAAAACAGTAGAAGATAACAAACATAGAAGTGACCAAAGTAGAAAGACCTAAAAAAGAAAGCTTACCCACGACCAGTTCCACTACGGCGCTCAAAAACCCTCTTGGGGCGGTCAACATCACCAGTTTTACCATTGGCAAATCCACCAACGTGACCTCCACGACCACCACTTTCACGGTAGCCACGGAATCCACTATGCCTTTCTCCATCCCTTACTGTCGGCTCATGAGGTCTGTCTCCTCCAGGGTTGAACATACCACGAGGCCCACGTCCAGCACCACCACCACGACCTCTTGAAGGAGCATTTCTCGACTCCCTCACTAACATTTATCAAACATACAAAAGTCATATCTCATTCGTTAATAACCTTTCAGACCAATAAACCTCTTTAGCTCTAACATAAAAGACTTAACGCATATCATAATAACCAAACAAAGCTAACAGAGAGAAACTCAAACCCCTAAAGGGACAAAACATAACATAGATTCAGTTAAATCAGTTAAAAGTATAGATAAATCGAAGAAACAGTTATTACCAGCTTGAGCGGGAGGAAGTGGCTTGGAAGGCAACTTAGCGGCGGACTTAGCAGGCTGGACAGAAGCTGTTTTCTCGACCTTCTTAGGCAAAGCCACAACAATCTGGCTTGGATCCTCAACGTCAACTCCTATGGGATCGAACGGGTTCGCAGTCGTCATCTCTGGTTTTTTGGTAAAAAATCGAAATCGAAATACTTTCTTTGCTTTTGATGGATTTTTCGAGTGGGAAAAAACCTTATTGACTACACGATTCCATTCAGAAATCTGATATCAAAAAAAAGAAAAAGAGTTTGAAGAAGTGGTTGGATGCGTCGGAAATCGAAAGGGAGGTAGTGTATGAACTGGAAAACCCTAGCAAAGATGCGGCCGAGAGTGTAAAAAGATTATGCGACTTTCGATGCTTAAAACCTAATCCGTAAAACCCCTCTGGTTATTATACTCTGCGGACGGTTGTAGGTTAAGTTATTATGCTCCTTTTCTTTTGTTCGTTCGATTTAATCGACACTGCGTTCTGTTCATTATATCTCACATCTAAGGGCTCCCAGCTGGTTAAGAAGTTAGAAGCCCATAAACAATCACAAAGTCTGAGACTCGCAACTTTCGTTTTTAGCCCATTCGAAGAGTTAATGGGCTTCGATCCGAACCTTCTAGAGGGAATTGGCCAATCTAATTGCATATGAATCCTCTAGCTATTGTCTTTTTTTCTATGTACACTTTTATAAACAAGTCTTTCATCTCATCTTTTCAATGTAGTAGTATATGGCAAGCTACTTAGCAATTTTTTTTTCACGATATTATTTACAGCCCAATGAATGATCAGTGTTAGCTTTATCGCTGTGTTAGTTGTTACTATATGCATATCCAAACCTATCTAATATTTTAAAATGAGGTATACATATGCATTTAGATTGGTTAAGTGTAAGCTTCTCAAAATGAATCATGGTTATGGAGCTAAGAACTCGGAAGTTTTTTTATATGTTTACAAATGCACGTAAGGATTAAAGTTTTAACAATTGACACACAGATAATCACAGATTGAGTTTGTATTATAATAGGGTAAGAACTAGGGTGCATGCAAACGAGATGTGTCGGTCTTACCAGATGACAAACATATAAAACAAATTTGTAATCTGTCTTTGTTATTATAAGACACGTATTTACATCATGAGATCAGTTAAGTGTTTAGTAAAAGAGGCCAAAAAACAAATGAAATTTTCATAATCAGATAATTTACATAAGGAACAACTTTACTTTCTGCCGCAACATTTAATACCAAAACTTTACAACTACAAACACACACATCCAAGTTACGAGAAAACCAACAAGTGATGGACACTTGTCTCTTACGCAACCTCGCACTTCACCTGTAACTCTGACGGCACGGTCTCTGTTTTTCTCCTCCGTTTCGGTTTTTCAGACGAGGAAGAAGATGACGAAGACGACGACGTATAAGATCTCTTTGACGTGATCCTCACCGGGTCCGGCTCACCGGAATTAACTCTCAACGGAAAATTCAACAAAGCGCGGGAACCACGCATCCTAAAAGCAGCTCTGTCGTAAGCCAAAGCTGCATCTTCCGCCGTTTCGAACGTCCCTAACCAAACCCTAGCTCCGTTTTTCGCAGGATCTCGAATCTCCGCCGCAAACTTCCCCCACGGCCTCTGTCTCACTCCTCTGTAATGCTTCCCCTTCGCCGGCGCCGCCACCGCCACCGACACCTTCGGTTTCTCCACCACCGGTGCGAAACTCTCCGAAGGTTCGGTTTTAACCACCGGAAAACCGTTATGAGACTGATAAGTCGGTGGCTTCGACGACGGTTCAAAGTCTAAAAAGTCGCTGAGACAGCTCAAGTCCGACGACGGCGATGACGTCTCGTAGGCTCCGTTAAAGGCGTCTTTGAGGATACCGTACACTAACATATCCTCGGAATCATTCTCTTTCAATGGCAAGTCTCCCCAACTCTCCGTGAAACAAGAACTCGGTATTGACTCACTGAACCGTAACTCGTTGTCTCCTCCTAGCAAATGACGTCGTATCGACTCCAACAAAGCGTAATCGGAATCCATCTCGCTCTGTCCGTTCATCATTACAGAGTAAATGAGTTTTTTTTTCTTTTCTTTTGTTTGAATTTTTTTTTCTTTGGATTGAATTGTCAAATATCTAATCTATTTTCTCTGTGGAACGACGATGAAGGGGTTTATATAGTGGATATTAGAAGAGACGAGGTTCATGTATCTGGAAAATTGAAAATAAAGTCTTTTTCATGTTTTTGTAATTTTATAATATAGTGGGAAATTAAAATGCTGATAAAAAAATATGAAAGTTGTGGATTTTTCATTAGCACGAACGTTCGTGAATTAAAACACGTGCGCTTTATCCATAGAACGAAACTTAATGGTCAAGATGACGTCATGAGATTCACAGAAGCAAGATGTTGATTGGTCTTTGGCTCTCAACTTGTCTCTTGTTCTGTCGATCGGGTTTGAATTTTAGTTCCGGTTTGATTAAGCAACTTGTCCCTTGTTAAGTTTTTAGAAAGAACCATGGTCCTAAATCCTAATCCATCATTCTTTGTTTATGTTAACACAATTTTGTGATTCCATTGTAAACATTATTTGCTATGTGACAAGATATAAACAGCAAAATAGCTGAACAAAAATTGATATTTAAACTGCAAATAGCACTTAGTTAGATGGTTGCCAATAATGTATCTTTAATTACATGAAATCTAGCTTAGATTTTGGTTTGGTGGTGAAACAAAAATCTAACAAGGTGGGCCATAGCGATTTGAATGGGGACACTTAAAAAGTGTCTGCACAAATCGGGATACATTTCTCCTGGACACAAATTAATCTCGCTTTTTGCCTTTTAGCTTTCCTGTATACTTCCGATTTTCTTAATTTCTAACTTCGTTTTCGTTTTAGAACAGTTTCACACTCATATTCTCGCACCCAAAACAAAACAAAACAAAACAAAACAAAAAATCTTTATAAAATATTTGATGTTTATCGAAAGTATAATTAATACATTACCATTCGTGCTACTCTAGTCAATAAATCTGCAGTGCTCGAAAGTCTCGAATCCTATATTCCTAGTAATAAGGATTTCATGCAAAACTCAATTCAGAAGCTATAGTTTACCTCATATTGTGAAATTTCTTTTCATTTTTTTGTTTATTCAAAACTTTGAATAGCCTTATATACGTCTTTCCACCAGAAATTTGGAATTTCGTTGATAATTTATTTTATTTCCGTCTTTTTCCTTCTATTGGCCCATAGTTCAATAAGCCACACAAACAAATCAATGGTGGGTCTCTCACGTGTGTCCACTTGCAAAAGAGATCTCTTTCACGGAAGCATAGTCAGTCAATGGTCACTTAAGCTCTTTTACAATATTGTACTATTTCCGATCGATCTAATCGATCCCAATAGTCACAGCACCCTGAATTTTTTGGGCTATTTTGAGTATACGAACAAATCCATTGCATTAACTTAAAACTAAAAATTTGGTATGTAAGTTATTTACAAACAAACAAGTAGTTTATGTGCACGAAAAACGCTTTAACGTTACTATGAAAATCCAAAAAATGTTTCTACTGTCCAACAATTCAAAGTATCAAACATTTTAAAACCACTAGTCTTAAACATTATATGTCAAACCTGGTCACTATTCCGGATGTAAAACCAATTATGTCTCGATACCGCATGTTGTCAAGTTTAATTTAACAGCAATTAATTAGTATTTGATTATAATGTTTTCAAATTTGGGAGGATTAAGCATTAATTAATTCATGGATCCAATCAGCCTGAGTTCCGTTTTCTTATTAAATTACTTTGATCATTTCAATATCAAATGCATAGAATATATCAAAGTAGTAGTTGAACATTCGTTTTCATGTTTGAACTCCGCAGCTGAATCCTCAAATTATCACTTGGACGGTTCACATACATCCTTTGTTATATCTTATGAGTTTTTTTTTTCATTTAAATTTTCATGTTTTTTACTTACGAGGATGTTTCACATAATCTTTGTTTTTATGATTTGGGTTTAGAGATAAGTCTTCACAATGATATTATTTTCAGCTATTAACTTAATCTTAACGATATAATGAAAAAATATACTTCTAATCAGATTATTAGTTAGAGAATGACATGCATACACAAATTATTATTTTTAGAACAAATTATTTTTAATCTAACTTATTCTACGTGATAAAAATAAAGGCGAATAAATTAACACAAAGTGTTAAAGCTTTCACTTTAAAAATGTTTTATATCGATTCAGTTTTACCAAATTGGATAAAGGAATATTTTTAACTTTTTTTAAGTTTTTTTGTATCTTGTTAGTAAAAGAAAAAAAATATTATTCTTGAAGCAAAAAAATCATTTTCTTTTTATAAAATCTTTTTGTTCATGATCTTATTATGTTAAGATTAGTGGCTGACCTATTATACGCCCAATATATTTCCAAGGCGTGAATTATCATTTTCTCATATATTCGCAATAATGTGTTTTCACATATGATCTTGAATAGTTTATTTTTTCAAACCAATAAAACCATATTCACCTTATACAACTGTGGCTTTGACCAACGAGCTATTCTCATATTTTTCTTAATTAATATTTGTCCTCGGAAGGTATTGTTTTGATTTATTATTGGAAATACATAATTTTCGGATCAATTTACGTCACACGAAAAATGCAAACAGAGATAGTAAAACGTTGCAAAACAAATGTGAGTCACCCGATGTGGTTAATAGCAAGTAAAACAAAAAATCATCGATTTGGTTACTTACACAGTTACACTACGGCTTTGAACGGTGAAAGCAATTCAAGTGGAATAAATCATGCAGATCATATAGATTAAGTGGAATAAGTGCAGATTAAGCAGATTATGCAGGATAAGAACAGATTAAGTAAATCATCAATTTAAATAATATAAATCAAATATTTAACAAATTAAATATAAAATAAAAAATAAAAAATATTAAATTTATAACTGATATATATAATAAATGACATATCAATTTATAAGTAATATTTTGGAAATAATATTTTATCTATTTTGAAAAATTAAATGTCTATTAAGTATAATTATAAATATATTTATAAAAATAGTTATTATTTATATAGAAATCTATAATGTAAAATAGATAATAATTATAGTATCATTGATTTCTATATATATAAAGGGTAAATATAAAAAATTTAAATAATAGTTTAGTAAAATAATGATTTAGCTATTATTTTCTAAAAAATCTATATGAACATATTTATGTTTGTATTTAT
>KE155778.1:25704-40656 GCA_000411075.1 Sisymbrium irio | reverse complement strand
TATATATATATATATATATATATATATATATCGTAATAAGCGTTTCTAAACAAAGCCAATATGTAAACTATACATTGTGTAAGTATTACCAAACACAGATGATTTTACCAAAAAAATAAAACTCACTTCTAATATTTCACGATAGGAATGTCACTTACGGAGTTCAAAACGTATATAAAACCTAAATTTGGACTTACTCAAACAGTAAACCACCATTCTACCAACGTTGAAAACTTGAAATCTATTTAGAAATTTATCGCATTGGTCATACGTAAACAATATATCGCGTTGTCCTCGCAATGGATTTTTGATCTCAAAAGTATGTCTCTACCACATTGTTATTTCTTAGTCCCGAAAATTTTCTAGTATATGGAGACAAAGGTTTGTAAATTGACGAAACATTACAGTCAGTGCAAACCACAACGATCACGATGTCGACTAGATCATTTTGTCACCAATCCAACGGCTTGAAGTCCACGAAACACGCGACCCAGTGGATCTGAATCCCATTAAAACCTGATTCTTTTTTAAAAAAAAAGAAGAGAGACAAATAATAAGAGGTAGGATGGTTCGTTGGCCCTTCTTGTCTAATTAAATTCAAATTAATTAAGAACCACCCTTGAAAAAGTCCCCTTACACGACAAAGAAATGGTAAACCCCCATATGGTTCTTGCCTATAGTAGTATATATACATGTTTCCACTCTCTCCTCTCTACTCAAATCATTCCCTCATCTCATCTTTCTTCTTCCTTCTCTATTTTCTTTGGTCTCACGAATTTAAATCTTTACCTGAAACTTCTAAAAAACTATGGCCAATCCTAGCGAAGTATCTGCACTTTGGTTCATCGAGAAGCATCTACTTGACGAGGTTTCTCCCGTGGCCACAGATCGATGGACGATGAACGAATCAGCAGCAGCAACCGAATCTAGCTCCGATTCTTCTCCTTTGATCTTCGGTTCATCATCATCATCATCAGCTCAACTTGATTTCTCTGAATCCGATATCAAACCTGAAATTATCGATCTCTCAACGCCGAGGTTCATTGATCCAACTCCATTTGACTTCGACTTAAAACCTACTTATCAAACCGGAAATCAATTTGAACCGGAGCTTAAAACTGACGACTCTCAGTCAAACCGAAAACCGCCACTGAAGATCTCCGTTCCAATCAAAACCGAATGGATTCAATTTAAACCGCAACCGGAAGTTACTAAACCGAGCAAACCGATTGTGGAAGAGAAGAAGCATTACAGAGGAGTAAGACAAAGACCGTGGGGGAAGTTCGCGGCGGAGATCAGAGACCCGAACAAACGCGGTTCTCGCATTTGGCTAGGAACGTTTGACACCGCGATTGAAGCGGCTAGAGCTTACGACGAAGCAGCGTTTAGACTTCGAGGATCGAAAGCCATTCTTAATTTCCCGCTCGAGGTAGGGAAGTGGAAGTCACGCTCAGAAGCTGACGGCGAGAAGAAACGGAAGAGAGACGGAATTGATGATGAAGATGTGGCGGTGGTGGAGAAAGTGTTGAAGACGGAACAGAACGTCAACGGGAAAGAGACTTTTCCGTTTACAACGTCAAACTTTACGGAGTTATGCGACTGGGACTTAACGGGGTTTCTTAACTTTCCGCTTTTGTCGCCGTTATCTCCTCATCCTTCGTTTGGTTATTCGCAGTTGACCGTTGTTTGAGTTTTTTGTTTGTTTTACCTTTACGTATTGGCGGTGTGCATGCTGACGTGGTATTATGGTACACGTAGGTGCATGAGATTTGGGGAAAAAAGCATGTACGTCAATACATGTGTTTATATTTTTGACTTATTTCTATTCGTTCATTTTTTTTAATAATACTTGTGAAGACCGGCGAATCGGTATTGAGTTATTTCATCTTAGAAGAAATCCGAATAAATCAACCTCGAAAGTACTATTCTATCATTCAATGCCCATTCACATTGAAGACCTTCGAACTTAGAACCTACTAAAAATTACAATTCAAATTGGTATATTTGACCAAGCGTATCCGGAGTCGTAGCACAATAAATGCATGACCGTGGTTCTGTCCGAACAATTCACAAATAATTAATCTGATAAGTCGTTTCATTTAGTTTCTCTCGGGATGACATAATGGATAAGATGGTCAGAACAACGTCGCAGTCGCACGTGCGTAGACCTCTGCATAATTAGTAAATTACATGACGAAAATGAAAGCAATAGACATCTCGAACGGCAAAATCTCTATGTACAGTTTACTAAATTTTAGATTTTAATCTGATTAACAAGAACTTTATCTCTTCCTTTCTTTGTTTTTCCCTGTTTTTGTTCCTATTCAACCCAAGAATTTTGTTGGGTCTTCTAATATATATTACTACTGTCTCAAGGCTTTATCTAATGGGCCTTGGGTTATTCATACATGATATCTATATAACTTGGAAAGTGTAATATACGAATGCTCTAATATTTCCCTAATAAATTCTGTAAGTTCCAGATAATTTAGGTTCCAGTCCCTCCAGACCAACCTATCTGATACATGGAACCAAGGAGTTGCTAAATGATAATTAACAAAATAGCGTTTACATGACTGGGATTAAATAATAAACACTATAATTTTTTATGCTGAAAAGCATAGGGATTCAATTGCGAAAATAGATCATGAAATCACTATAGACATTTTAAGTAGTAGAGATATATGTTTTTCCCATAAACTATAGAGTTTCGTATACATTCGTTTTGGTTTTGAGTTTTCCTAAAAATTTATAAGCCAGATGAACATTTTGCTAGAATTGTTGAAAAAACGACAATTAATCTTTACCCAGTTTATTTTTGAGTGATTTATATTCTTAGGTGTGTCTTATAACGCTATTTAAGATGAACCAAATAATCAAACAGAAAAAATGGTATATTATGTTTTGTAATACAATAAGATTACTTTCCTAAGAAATTTTGTCAAGAAAACAAATGAAGTTCGTGGTTTTGCTTCGGCCACTAAATAAATTACATATTAAATACATTAATTTTCTATTGTATGTAGATTAATACTTAATGGTTGATAGTAACAATCAGGTAAGAAGGGTATGTCATCCTACGAATATCCATATAGATTTCACCTTTTCAAACCCGACAAGGAGTCACGTGTGTTTCTTTGCATCATTATCCAAACATACAAAAATTGTAATGGAAAGGACGCAATGTAAATTATCATGAACGTGAATCATCAAGCACATCAGGTTACCTAATTATCTTACGTGGACATTACCTAACTTCCATAATTTCCAATTATTGCATATATAATTTTTCGTTTGTTTTTGCCTTCGAGCACTAAGCGTCATCATTTTTCCATAACCAATACTCACATGCTAGTAACGCAAACCTAATTCTTCTACCTCGTCGTTTTAGCAGACAAAAAAGCCTATCTCATCATTGTTTTTTATCCACCATCACTCTCTCATTGTTTATTTACATGTACGTTAATGTTAAAAACTTGAATGAGAGTACGTCAGTCTTCTCAGAGCGTATTGGTTAGAGATTCTAAAAGTCTCTAAAATTAAGATAATTTGATTTTAAAATTAAAATTTTATTTTCAAACTAAAAGAAACAATTCACAAAGAGCCATGTGTCACATAATTAAGTATCTGAAGAAACCATGTCTCACTTTTCTCCTCCTTTTTTTTATATATTAATTTTCTTATTTTTATTGATAAAAGATTATTATTGAAGTGGTCTAATATACTTACTTAACTTAAAAACTTTGCAGGATAAAGGAATAAAAAGTCTGGTATCAGAGAATCTTAACAATTTTCAAGAGAGCTGTCTGTACGAAGGAATCTTCAGGAGTTCAAGGATATTGATAATCGGATATATCTTAATGATCCTCCACTGCTGTTAGAAGCTCTCTTCGTTGCGCTCCGTGCAATCTCGTGCGTTGGTTAACGGGAACGTGTATCTCACGAAATAATGGCGTAGAGTGGGATAATAAAGCATCGGGTTATTGCGAAAGCTACGTGGACATGGGGCCTTGGTGGTTTAGCATCCTTGATATATTTCCGTTTAAAAAAATATCAGTGAAAAGTGGTATGATTCATATGGTTTTCGAATTTGTAGTTTTGTGTGCCTCGAATAGGATTTTGAAAACTCGCCATCCAAAGTATACACTTCATTTGACATCGGATAACATTTTCCTCCATTAATTTTAATGTATACTGTACTATATAACTTTAATAAAAAACCATGGCACAATTGTGTGACTATGTGAGTTTACCGTAGTAGTTCCTTTTTCCTCCAAATGCTTTGGAATATTTATCCTCCTCCAAGAGCTTCGAAATATTTAACCTCCAAAAATGTTCGAAAACCTGTCATGAACTTTTTTTTCTTCTAAAGTCCTATAATTAATTTCTGATACGTGTTTTTCAGTTAAGTTATCTATTGTTCTCTTAACATAACTAATTTAATACGATTCGTTAAAAGTAAGCAATTCTTCCATTTCACTATATATAACTGATTTTCTGTAGTTTTCCCCATTTTGCATTACTTTGTGACATACTGATGTTTATTTATTTATTTATTTTTCTTTTTCTCTCCTGATGTTTATTAGATTCAATGTAATCAATTTTTATTATTTAGTAATCTTAATAACATACTTAAAAAGATAAAAAATGGTATTTTATTTATATTGAATTTTAGTAAGTGTATAAACTCTGTAAATATCATTTAATTTACTGTGAAAGATAGACAATATACATCCTATATATAACCCATCCTAATCTATTTTATAAATATCTCACGCTGGTATTATCTGGCCGGTTGAAATCGTCGCTCCAAGAAATCACGTGTATTTTGTCTTTTGATGTAAGATATTTGAACTGTTCTCCTCTTTCCTTTTTTCATTTCTCACTTAACCACCACTCGGCTTCACACCACACATTATAAGTGTGCCCTCAAAAAATCTCTCATCATTGTCAAACACATTTCTCTTTCTTCTCCATTTTACCTCCCTCCTTTTCATTCTTATTTAAGATTAGGAAACAAAAATCTGAGTTCTTTAATCGATTTCCTTTCTTGGAATTTTTTTTCTTTTTCAGAGAGAATTTCAAGATTTTCTTGACCTCAAATGGATTCTATTTCCCTTTCTGAGGTTACTGTCACTAGAAGAACACATTTGGGTCTTATGCACAGTTTCAGACAACCATTTTCTGGTGTTACAATATATCCAAAGTTCTGCCACTCCAAAGGTAAATTTATACCTTTTCATCTTCACAAGAATCTACATTCAGTACTTTCTTGAAGTTGAATTAGTTTTTTTTTTTTTCAGTTGAAGGATCAAGGGCAATATCTTCAAGTGTTTCCAGCACAAAGAGTCAATTTGTTTATGGTGAAAGCTTAGCTGGAACTTCAGATCCAGGTTATAAGATGAATGGAGTAACCCTAAAAAACAGAATCAGTTCTGTTAAAGAAAGATCATTACTTTATGCTTTTGATGATGAGTATGGTGGAGTAGTAGTTGACCATGGGAAATTACCATCAAATCCTAACGTTTTCACATCACTGCTTCGAAACTCTCTCTCCGATTGGAGAAGAAAGGTAAAACTAAAACCCTGAAAACCTAAAACCCTTTTCGAAAAAGTCATTTCTTTAATCAATTTGTCAAAAAAAATATATATATATAGGGAAAGAAGGGAGTTTGGTTGAAGTTACCCGTGGAACAATCAGAATTAGTCCCAATTGCTGTAAAGGTAAACACTAAGAAACTGGATTTGTCTTGTCAGTGATTAAGCAGAGAAATTGTTTATTATGTACGTTACTGATGAATTGGTATTTTGCAGGAAGGATTTGAGTATCATCATGCAGAGAAAGGATATGTGATGTTAACTTACTGGATACCAGAAGAGGAGCCTTGTATGCTTCCTGCAAATGCTTCACATCAAGTTGGTGTTGGAGGCTTTGTCTTGAACCAACATAAAGAGGTATGAAATACGACGATCGGTTTATTATTCTAAAATCTGAAAAAACTGAAACCAAATCAAACTTTTTATCTCATTAGGTGCTTGTGGTGCAAGAAAAGTATTGTACTTCGTCGACTACAGGTCTATGGAAGTTGCCAACTGGATTTATCAATGAATCTGAAGAGATTTTCTCTGGCGCTGTAAGAGAAGTCAAGGAAGAAACAGGGGTAGTCAAATAAAAATAAATAGTATACATCTTGATTTTCGACTTAAGAACACGCAAGATAATAACAATATATGGGCATTGTGTTGTGTTCTTCAGGTAGATACGGATTTCTTAGAGGTTATAGCTTTCAGACATGCACACAACGTTGCGTTTGAGAAATCCGATCTGTTCTTTATCTGTATGTTGAAGCCACTCTCTGATAAGATCAGCATTGACAATCTTGAGATCAAAGCCGCAAAGGTAATCATTATAATAAGAACCTTGCAGTCAGATCACAAATGTTACAAAAGACCAGTATAACTCGTTCTTGGTCCCATATCTGATGTGTTCCTTATCTGTATGTTTTGTTGTTATTTCAGTGGATGCCATTGGTGGAGTTTGTGGAGCAACCGTTGATAAAAGGAGACAAAATGTTTAAAAGAGTGATTGAAATCTGTGAGGCTAGATTAAGACATCGTTACTGTGGTCTTTCTCCTCATCGACTTGTCTCTACTTTTGATGGCAGACCTTCTTCTCTCTACTACAACGTTGTTGATGATGATCCTTCCCACTCCAATTGTACAGCCGATTTTTATTAACAACCGGATCAAACCGGACCGTATCAAAAGCCAAGTGGTTCGATTCTGTGTATATATATACTTTTTCATGTAATGTATATTGTTGTTTGAACATTCTCATCAGAATTCTATATAGTTATAGCTCCTCTGCCACATCCAAGTCCCACTCCAATTTCCACCTAGTTTGGTTTAGTCATGAGTAGTATGTGTACCAATCATGTACATGTTTGATGAATATTCATTAACAACGAATGTCTTGAGTTTGAGCTTTCAATCCCACATACAAAAAAAAAAAAATGTTCTTACAAAGGGGAAAACAATCCAATATATAGGAGAAAAACAAGCAGAAATCGATGGCAAAGTTAAGAAATTTTTGAAGATGTTCCTCATCAGATCCAACAAGATTCTAAAACAACACTGCACTTGGAACATAAGAGCAAGCATGCACGAAAACCTCATTGTCTGTTGTAATTTCTCCGAGATCCACTTGTTGAGAACCATTTTCTCCAAAGATGTAAGCAATGTGGCGAGTGGGGTGCTTTTTAACATCTTTCTCTTCACCAAACCCAACCACGAATCTCTTCTCCTCGTGTATAAAAAACCCCCCACCAGTATGAACCTCAAGCCCACGGAATGGTCCACCAGTATCCACCACAAAGAACTTGCTCCAAGACACGGCCTCGGGCTCGATCTTAGTCGTAAACCCATGTCTCAATATCAAACGTATGACAGGGCTGAAACAAGACCGCGAGCTGCTCATCTCTAACACTAGATAGAGTGGACAACATCGGGACAGTAAGACGTAAACGGAAGAGGGAGACGCGGTGCAAATCTCTCAGTCGTGAAATTAAAACAGAGTAAGAAATCAGGAACCGTTCCTTTCCTCGTGATGCATTATCCATTATCCATAGCAAACCAGTAGGTGTTTCCTTTCAAAGACAAGCCATAGTTACTAACTTACTATACTCTAGATGCCAGTCTTGAATAATGACATTATCATCAAGAACCCTCCATGAACTAGAGTTTAAATCGTAGATTTCGTGTAGGATAAGCCGAGGGAGAATAAGCATATCTCAAGATTTTGTGGGAATGGCTCTTGTCGTATCCGAGTACATGGCCATATCTATGCAGCATATGGTGAACATAACTGGGTTCGACGCAGAACCACCGAGTTTGACCCGAATACGGGTTCCAAACAACGAAGCTAGTGTAGTCTTTCATCGTGCATAGCAATAAACCCTCGCAGTGACATACTCGAGTGATCTCGAGATGCAAGGGGTCGATAGAGTTTCTCTTTGTTCTGACAAAAACGGCGATTTATGCATAAAACATATTATAACTAACTTGCGAATTTATAAAACATTTTTCTTGTCACAGTCGTATGACAGTAGGCAAGATGATAGAAGTCCTTGGAAGTAAGGCTGGGGTGTCTTGTGGTAGATTTTTTTAAACAAGCTGGTCATGCTGACAAGGTTAAGGGTATAAGGTACGGCTTGTCTCTCTTTAATATGACAGGATTCCTCTTCTATCTTGAAACTTTTGTTTTGGCATTTAATGTCGTCGGATGTGCTATCATTTCAGTGAGACCCTTGTGAAAGCATCGTACAGTGGGAAGGACTTGTTATACTCAGGTACAGTTTTATGATTCTTCACAACATTCCAGAATGTGCAGTTATATGTCAAAATCCACTCTAGTGTACATATTCTTTGAACAGGAAAGTCCTTTAAGTTCACTACAACTGATTGTCTCGTTGTACATCAACCTGACGACCTTGAGAGAATACAACTTTATGGGGCCAATATACTACCAGAAGTTGAAACACATGGTGAGGTTTCCGCTAACCTATTTAAACCATTTTTTTCCATAAACTTCTATTACAATAATTATTTAAAAATTTATATTACTTTGAAATGTATATGATTTCAACTTTCAATAATTATTTAAAATTTTATCTATATCAATTTTTATCATTAACAGTTTTAATTTTTAAATAAATTATTGCCAATCACCTAATTTCTTTTATTTTACGTGGACTATGTTCTTAACTAAGAACTCTTTTATTAAACCGTGAACCACCCTTACTTTTGATTTCGGTTTACTTTGGAACAACTGAAAACAGCTAGAAAACCATTCTAGGTTGCTAAATCTCCACTGATTTCCACCCTCCTCATAGAATTCGTAGCCATGTTCTCATCCAGATATCTGACCTGAGGAGTCGAGAAGAATAACAACTCATTGGTACGGTGTTTTTGGAAACAGAACAAGAGTTGTGGTCGAGCCAAAGACCTTGTATTGAACAGCTCCTTGAACTTCATACAGTCAATTCTGGAATGCCAGAGCTTCGAGTTAATAGGCCCTGCAGTCAGTTTAATAAGTTAACACGGAAATTTTTTATTGCATGTACACAACTTAAATTAAAGAAATATGAGGAATGAATTTGGATTCAAACGTGTGTGGGTTAAAAACTACCTGAAATATAGCTAAATAATAGATATGATTTTTGGGATAACAAAATTGAATGGCCTAAAATTATGTTTAAACATGAAATCTTATCATCCAGTCAATTAACTCTAAACTAAAGGCTGATCCTAGTTCCATAATCCTAAACCCAATAGCTTGGTGATTGGTTTCCGACAAACACCGTCAAAACGCAATGCTATCGACTTTTAAACCTGATTTACTAACCCACGGATGTACGTTACTTTGCCGTGGACCGTATGTAATATATAGAATCATTAACGACCAAATTGAGTGCACAATGAATTTCCGAGATTTATAACTAATTATAGCTAAAGCGAAACGTAACCAAGTCAACGATGGATTTATTATAGTAAAAGTCGCTGAAAAAAGGAAGTTTGTTTCACTTTTAGTCATAAGTTTGTATAGACTGATCAGTCGGTAATTAAAGAAATTAATTAACAAGTTAATACAACTTTTTTCGGTTAACGTTATTACACTTTGCAAGTTGCAAATGGCGAACAAATCATTAACGTATTGTCTGTCCCCAGCTTCTCTCTTTCCCTTTCGTTTCTCGCACAGATCAACCGGAAAAAGAAAAAGAGGAACGTCTTTTTCCCCCTAATCTCTCTCCCTCTCTCTCCACGATTCCCATGTAAGCTCTCATCTTCTCTCTACGAATTAGATTCTCCGTGTAATGTCCGAGACAAAAGCTCCTTAGATTTCGAATTTGCTCGTGTGGATCCTATGCGTTAGGGATTTCGGGGACAATCCTCGTCTGATTGGGGGATTCCTTTTCTCTAAATTCGGGTTTTTAATTTTCATTTAGCAATTTTCATATTTTACTTGAAAGCTCCTTACTTTGATCCTTAATCAGATTCGTTGATCTATTCTCACTAGCCACCAAAGGAGTTTCCTTTTTGGATCCCTAATGTCACAATTCATTTCAAATGATTTGAACTGAAGAATGGTCTGTTCACTGTACTTTTCTTTATGCAGAGATTTTAGGAGGAAAAATGGTTGTTTGATCTCTTTGGTTTTGTATATTGGGAAGAGACAGTGGTTGGTGTGATTCGTGTAAAATGCGGGTGCTTGGTTTGAGCTCAAGCTTATGCTCAAGTGAGGACAAGGAAGAAGAGATTGTTGGAGACTCCGGTTTAACACCCGTGTATCTCAACGTCTATGATCTAACACCTGTCAACAATTATCTCTACTGGTTTGGTCTTGGCATATTTCACTCTGGAATTGAAGGTAAACTGTGTTATTCTTCTCTTTAACACTCTCCTCTTTTCTATTACTTGACTGGCCTGTATTCAAATCTTTATGTATCCTGCGAATTGGTAGAATAGGTCCGCTTTCTCTTTGCTTTAAAGACAGCATATTTATCATGTTTTCAGAGTATTAGTCTTGAATTAAGAACCAGTAGGCCACTATACTTGTCAATTGTTCTCGATGAGTTGTGATGTATAGATTAGGCGACAATGCTTGGTTCTTCAGACAACTTTTTGTTTATTATTAGAAAGTGGTTGGTTACGGATATTGAGGAATCTTGGATGTAACCCTCTTCAAATTTAGATCTTCACATGTCTGCTTGCCTGGCTTGTCCTTAAATCTTTCTCCGCAATGTTCCTTCTTATGTATCCTGCAAATTCATAGAACAGTGTCGCTTTCTCTTTGCTTTCATACATATCTGGTTTAAAAGACAACAGATTTGCCGTGATTCCAAGAAGTTGTTCTCGACGAGTTGTGATATATTGGTTAGACGACAATGCTTGGTTCTTCTGGCAATGTTGTTTATTAGAAAGTGGTTGTTTACGAATATTGAGTAATCTTGAATTGAAACCTTTTCAAATCCTAGTTTGCACTTGTCTGGTTGTCTGAAATATTCTCATTTGAAAATTAGTACTTACCTGATGAGTTATTGTTATATTTTCTCTGGACCTGGAGCTGTCCTGTATCATTGCTAAATGCTTATCTAACATGAGTTGTATTCACGTTCTTATGTCCACCTCCTACTAGCTCATGGTTTCGAATATGGATATGGTGCTCACGAGTACTCGAGCAGTGGTGTATTTGAGGTTGAACCTAGGAGCTGTCCAGGTTTTATCTTTAGGAGATCAGTTTTGTTGGGAACCACCAGCATGTCTCGTTCAGATTTCCGCTCATTCATGGAGAAGCTTTCGAGAAAGTATCACGGGGACACATACCATTTAATTGCCAAGAACTGTAACCATTTCACTGAAGAAGTATGCTTACAGGTAACGGGAAAACCTATTCCCGGATGGATTAATAGGATGGCTCGAGTAGGTAACATATCTATCTTATCTACTTTCCATCTTATTTCTATAACTGGTTCTTGTTTGTTTTGACCTCTTTACATGGATGCTTGTTCTTGATCCGCTAGGTTCATTCTGTAACTGTATCCTTCCAGAAAGCATACAGCTCTCATCTGTTAGACATCCCGAAGCTCTCGAGTTCTCTGGTAAGTTGGTTGCTAAGTATCTCGCTTTTTTCTCCTCTTGTCGATTTTCTGATGAATATTCATCTCCATTGTAGATGAAAATGATGGATCAGAAGAATCAATTACATCTTCTCTCTCAGACGAAACAGATGGAGAAGGATCAGACCATCATCTCATAACAGCACCAAACAGCGACATTGCGTATCTTCAAGACAGACCAGTGCGACTTGCTCGAGAGCTCCTCCAAGAACCAACCGATGCATCTCCTCAGTACTTGTTGAAGCGGTCTTGAGCTCTCTTAAGCAGTCATCCCCCATCGGGGTTACCAAGAACTTAATATCGTCTGTAGCGAAATATCACTATTGAAGCAGAAGTGAGTATTTGTCTGAAAAAAAAATCCGTGTTTAGTATATTTTTTGGGCCTAAAATGTAAAAATATTTGAAATTTAAGTGAGAACCGACATTGATGGTAGTGAGTTTAGAGACTATGATGTGATTGTGTTGACAAAATTGTGTTCCCGTTTCTATCTTCTGAGTTCACACTGCTGATTTATGTGTCATACTTATGAGATCTGCGATGTTATTAGCATTCGAAACGCGTAATCAATTTCAAACAGTTGTTTGGTTATGGATTTGATATGGACAGAGATGCTGTCTTCTAGCATATGGTACTTACTCTAGTTCACATTCTGTAGCTAAATTAGTCAATGGCTAGCCTCGGAAGACCAGTTATCTAACTTAAGCCACAAATTTTATTTGTTAATTTCCACATTTTATAGGTCTATAGGCTACGGGCTCAATATTGGTCTTCAGCCATTGACTAATTTTGCTACAGAATGTGAACTAGCATAAGGTACTTATGCTAGAAGACAGCATCTCTCTGTCCATATCAAATCCATAACCAAACAACTGTCTGAAATTTAACTTAAGCCACCAATTTTATTTGTTGATTTCACATTTTGTAGGTTTAGGCTACGGGCTAAAAATTATAAACTTTAGTTTATAAATTTTCATAATATTATGAATTTTATTTATAGTTTACAGAAGGCATGAGTTCTGTTTATATATTGTAGATTTAGGAGCTATGAAGTTAAAACTAAATTTTAGATTTTATTCTTTATGCAAGGTACAATTGCTAGGTTGTTGTTTTTCATTTTTTTTTTGTAAATGGAGTTAGAAAATTTATATTGTAGATTAATGTTAGAAAATATATCACATTAATCTGATGTAACTTAAGCATTTTCTCTTTAGGTTCAGATTAATTTAGGAAATTTTTTAAAAAATACGTGGTGAATTTTATAGTGTATCTATATTATTATAATTCTGATCATGTTGGATATGTAAACCTTTTATTATAAAATTATTAATAAATAGTTCTTCAACAAAGATGGAAGGTCTTTCTGCTCTTCCATGTAATAATAGTTTCGTTTAGTTTTTTTGGTTAAAAAAACAATTATAAAAAAATACTATACTATAACTCTCTGAAAATGGCAAGTGGGGGACCAGGTGCCGTGCGCCCATGGAAGACTGATGTCTGAATTTACTATTTCTTTCTTAAATGAATATAGTGGAGTCGAATTTATAGCAACTACGTAGAGTTTATTATTCGGCATCCAGCGTAAAAAATATTTCCTCCCAAGTGTAGAAAATATTTTACTTGAGAGAGATATAGGGAGGACCGGAGGAGCAACAGAAGATCTATAAACATGATTGGTTGACGAAGTTAGCATAATAAGTAACCAACGAACTGATAGTGATATATTATCCTTCAACGCACATTCACATTTCTTTCTCAAAAAAAAGAACACACATTCACATTTATCATCACACGTAGGGCACTTCCATTGAAAAAGGTTTTCGAACTTTGAATATCTACAAAAAAGTTTTCAAAAATAGATTTTAATTGATGAATATTTCAAATGTTGAGATATTCATCTTCAATTACATTTAAACATTTGAGATACTCATTCCATTAAAATCTCTTTTTATTTTATTTTTGAGATAGATACTAAAATTTAATTAAAGACCCCTCAATGAAGAGATTTTATGTAGGTATGCATGTGTATCTTTACTACAGTGTCATTTTTTTTTCTATTTAGAGTTCCATTTCATTTTTAAATGGAAAAGTTAGTAGTTGAAAATCATTTAAAAGCTCTTTCCTATGAAACATTTTTCATTAATAAATGGAAAGTACAGACATATAAATAAATAGATAAATATAAACATGAATTGTTCTATAATTTTTTTTATCATTTTATAATACAAAGTTGAACAAGTTAATGTTGTATAATACATGTTTAGAGTTAATTAGATGTTTGATTTATGTAAAATTAAATTTGACTTTAATATTTAAATTAAGAAAATTTTATATATTATATATAAAAATAGAATCAATTGTAATGAGTCAATATTAGCCATAATTAAGAATAACAGAAGAAAAAAGTAACCTATCATTTTGTCGACATTTTGTAAAACTTAAGAAAAAATGAAAAGGAAGTATACTACTTTTTTCGCTTAGGAAAATAACTGTATTAAAATCACCCTTACATAAATCTCTAAAATTATTTATTTTCTACAAACAGAAAAATGTATTGTTATGTACATTTACAGAAATGTTTTTAGAATCTAAATGTTTTATTCATATTTGTAACTGGTTTTTGTATTCACGTTATATACAGATCCTAGACCACTATTCTATAAAAAATATTTTAAAAACATTTGGTGCAAGTTCTATAAACTTAAGAAAAGAAAATTCACTATAAGTTTGTTGTAAATCTTATAGAGTAGTCAGGACTCGATAATCTTATATAATAAAGTAAGGTTCCCTAAAAAAAAGCTCTGAGGAGTTGACATGTGTCCTCCCAATATTTAACATTTCTTTTTATTTTTACTTTTTAGATCCTCCAAAATTTAGTATTTTTTAATTTCTCTCTCTATTTTCAATTTTACATTTAATAATTCAGCATTATTTTTATTTTATATAAATTCAACATTTTGAATATAGGATCAATTCAAAGTTTAATTCATAGAAATTCATTAAATATAATCATTAAATGGATTTCATGTGCCTTCAAAAGTCTTTACATTTTCTATCTTTTATCTCTCTATTTTGTTGTCACTAATTTAATGACTTTCAATTTATGTTAATTTCAAAGTTACAATTTAATATCTATTAATCTTTTGTGTTTTGTGTTTTATGTTTTATTTTATATTTACATTTATTTATATTTCTAGAGTTTTACTATCATTTTATTAAATTCATGAAACAAATTTGCAATATTTTTTAAATAGTATAGGTACAAATATGAAATATTAT
>KE155777.1:13480-27021 GCA_000411075.1 Sisymbrium irio | reverse complement strand
CTTGTATGGAAATACACCGGCTCGGTTCTCTTTGTCGGAGTTTGAAAACATAACAACTTTGAACTGTGAACCTTTTCCTGAGAATAATGATGTCCTTGAAAAAAAGGTGTATAAAGAGCTGTGGAAGAAGTTAAAAATACGCCGGAAAAGCCCTTGCAAGAAAGAGTTGAAAGAAGCATTGGAAGATGTTTATTCTTGGTCGATAGAAGACAAAGTAAGGTTTACATAGCCAGGAACAAAACATTTGAATACTAACAAAATCTTCGTAGATTTGTAAGTTGTATAATCAAAATTCTGAAAAATTGTGATCATACGCAACATGTGTTGTAACTCTGCCTTGTACTAAAGATTTGCCCTACACTAATTCGTTCCAGATGTAAAATATTTCTTGTACCCTCTAAACCACAAACCATTTGATCTTTAATCTCTCCACCAGATATATCTGAATCAAATCCAAAACTACCATCCATGGAACTATAACTACTTTCATCTTCATAAAATTCATTAGAATTATCACTTTGGACATCATTTTCACCATATCCCTATGGTGTACCACTTTGGACCTCATTTTCACCATAATCATATAGTACACTTTGTACCTCATCTTCACCAAATCCATCAAGAGTACCACTTTTTCTGTATCATTGCTATGTCCATCAACATACCACTTTTTTCTGTATCACTGCTACCTCCATCAGCATTGCAACTCATTTCCTCACCTACATACGTCTTTTGAAAACAAATGAATTTGAGCTAAATATGTAGACTTTATGCTCACACAAGTATACTTTAGGTTAGTATGCCATTTAAAAAGTAAAAAAGTCCGGAAAATCGTCAGCTTTTTCGCTCTCAGGCACGTCCTCCGAGAAGAGTCCTTAACCATCGGATAATGGGGACCACCACCGCAACGGTTTTCCGATTTCCATCCTCCATCGTCATATCTCTATTATCCAATGGTTTATAGACATCGCCACCTCATCTACTTTTCTCCAGTAAAGCTTTTTCTTGTGTCTTTCCAAGCCTAAACGCAGCATCTCGAAGTTAACTTCTTCTGTATCTCCCTCTTTACCTCCTAGTGAGGACCAAGATTCAACCGGGTCGTGAGACACCACCTCTTTCTCGCTTTTGAATTTATCCTTGAAGGTTATCGTCACCAACAGTCATCATCTTCTCGCAACTCAGTATGGAACAACGTTACACCCGCTCTGAAAAAGGAAAATGGGTCCCTGGCTCAAGCAAATCTAGCCGTCGTAACCCTGTCCTTATCCCCACCTGTGATAATGACGACCTCATCGAAGAAAATTGGCTTACCCTCATGGGAAGAGTGACAAACCCAGCAATCCAGAAGACCCAGTGGGTAGTTGACTGGCTAATACAATACTGGAACATGGAATCGAAGGTTACAGGTCGTGACTTAGGCCCGGAGTTTTTTCAAATCCGATTCACATCTGAAGAAGCTCTACAGTCAGTCCTCAGGAGAGCTCCCTTTCACTACAAAAGGTGGATGCTTCTGCTTCAGAGATGGGAACCAGTTATCTCGAACTCATTCCCCAACATGATTCCGTTCTGGGTCTGTATACATGGCATACCACTACATTTCTGGACAGATAAGACTATCCAAACTATCGGCAAAGAAATTGGTACAGTTCTGGATCTTGATGTCAATCAAGGTAGAGCCAGAGTTTTGCTGAATGGTCTACACCCTCTGGAAATGAGGCTCCCTATCCAGCTCCCTTCTGGTGAGGTCATAAAAGTATACCTAGAGTATGAGAAACTTGAAAAACATTGTTTCCTCTGTTTCTCGCTGTGTCATGAAGAAGATAACTGCCCTACAAGTAAACTTACAAAGGTGACAAAAGAGCAACCTCCTCATATCAACAAAGCCAATACTCTACGGTCACTAGAAGACAATCGTCACAGATTAAACTCTCGCAGACTTCCCCACCTCTACTCTGCTACTAGAGAAGGATCCTCGCACTACAATCAAACCAAGAGTCTTCCGTTTCTCGAGACAGCATTCCCCTCCGAGAAGTCACAACCGTCATTATGACAGACCTCAGCTCTCCAGGTCCAAGGACCGGTACCAAAGACAGCCAGACGTCACTGAGAGAGGCCTCGCCGGCCACGAGGGCCAAAAATCTCACCACTACAGGCACCCCTCTCAGAGTACCTCAAAATCTCTCACCTCCCCCCAGGGTCACAAATCTTTCAGAGCAGCTTACTCTCCTAGTAGAGATCGTCAGGAGCCCACTCAAGGTTCTGCCTCAACCAAATCTCAAAGCTCCAGAACCCCGCCTCCAAACCCCCACCAAGAAACCATGAAATTGCCAGCTATTCCAGAATTTGGAAACTCTGCAGGTAACTCCAAAGGTCGTATACCAGCCTTAGAGCGTCTAGAACCTCCACATATTCAAGAGCCCCAACAAAGCTCAAGTCTTTCTAGCTCTCTATTGGCCAGGCTACAGGATGTTGAAATCCGTTATGAAGCAGTTGAGCAAGTTGGGGAACTGGCAGGCGTGGAGCCCCTAACCAGGTTCTCTTCTACTCCATTACCTCCAGCTGTAGGACAATCCTCACGTACCCCCATCTCTGCCCGATTGGGAACCAAATCGAGACCCTCTAATAAAGATGATGCATTTGCGTCCTCCTCTCATCAACCTGCAACATCCAAAGTTTCTGAAAAGAGGAAAAGTACAAGAATCACAAAGAATATTGGCAAGTCTCGTGGTAACAGAAGCCCTCTAATTGGAGTTAGTACGAAGAAACAAAATGCAACTTGCTCAGCTAACCCTCCCAAAAAACGCCTTTGCACGGAGTCGAGCATACAAGAAACAAATCTACTTGTTACTCAGGAACCTCCTCCTCCGGCTATGGTTCTGGTACCTGCAACGTCTAAGGGCCGAGTGGATTTTCGGAATCCACGAGACCCGACTCCTTAGCCATTATTTCGTGGAACTGTCAAGGGTTGGGAAGTGACTTGACAGTCCACATAATTCGGGAAATGAGCTCCTCTCTTTCCCCGGACATCATGTTTCTCATGGAAACCAAGCACCAAGATAACTTCGTCCTATCAACTTTCCAGCACTCAGAGTATACTCAACATCTGACGGTCCCACCACAGGGTTTAAGTGGGGGTCTTGCGCTCTTTTGGAAGGATTCAATCTCTCTCGATGTTATTATGGCAACAGCGAACTTTATTGATACAAGGATTGCCTCTAAAGGGCAATCTTTGCACGTGACGTTTATCTACGGCATGCCCCAACAGGAGAATAGAGCTGATTTCTAGGATCTGATTTCGATAATCGGGGAGTTCAGATCTACAGCCTAGATGTTAACAGGCAATTTTAATGACATCCTCGATAATCAGGAAATACTAGGTGGTCCTGATAGATGCGAAGGTTTCTTCATATCATTCCAAAGTTTTGTATCTCAAAACGGGCTTTGGGACATCAAGCACTCTGGTAACCCCCTTTCCTGGAGAGGCCAAAGACATTCTCACTTCATCCAAGCCCGTCTAGACAGATCCTTGGCAAATTACAGCTGGTCTGAACTTTTCCCCTCTGGTAGATGCCGTTACCTCCGCTTTGAGGGATCTGATCACAGACCTGTGATCACTTATCTGGATACTAAACATACAAAAAAGAAGCGTCCTTTCCGGTACAACAGGAACCTTAGTTCTAATGCAGAAATTAGAAATCTAATTGAAACGGAATGGAGACCAGAGTTGGAAGAGCGAGTGGAAGTGAAAATTAATAGATGCAGAACTGCAATTATCAAGTGGTCAAAACTTCAGAAAGAGACCAATGAGAAATCCATACTCGATCTTCAGCAATTACTAGAAGCTGCACTGTCATCAGATATACCAGATCAGACTCTTATCCACTCTCTGTCAAAAAACCTTGAGAAGGCGTATAAAGATGAAGAAGCATTTTGGCGTAAAAAAAGCCAAATCCAGTGGCTTCAAGGAGGAGATATAAATTCAGCCTACTTCCATGCAGTTACAAAAGGTAGACGAGCTCGAAATAGGATAACGGTCATTGAAAAGGAAAATGGTGATCCAGTCCACGAAGAAGAAGATATTGCCAAAGTTTTTGGAGATTACTTTCAAAACATTTTCTCGTCCAACAACTCTTCAGACCTTTCCACCGTTGATGAAACAATAACTGCAAAGATTTCTATCGAAATAAATGTCAAACTTTGTACAATCCCAGAGGAAAAGGAAATCAAAAGCGCCTTGTTTAATATTCATGCTGATAAAACCCCCGGCTCAGATGGATTTTCAGCCGGATTTTACCAATCTTTTTGGAATATACTAGGAGGGGACATTTGCAAAGAAATTCAATCTTTCTTCAAAAACAGCTCGATGGACAAACACCTCAATACCACCCAAGTTTGCCTCCTCCTAAAAACATCAGCTCCCAAGCAGGCTTTGGAGTACCGTCCCATTGCCTTGTGCAATGTGCGATACAAAATCATAGCTAAGATTCTCACCAGCAGACTCCAGCCTTTTCTGAACTCCCTGATTTCCAAACATCAATCCGCTTTCGTTCCTGGCCGAGCTGTCACAGATAATGTGCTAATCACGCATGAAACCTTACATTATCTTAGGAATTCCAATGCTATAAAGAGATGTTCTATGGCCGTAAAAACGGATATGAGCAAAGCGTATGATCGCATAGAATGGAATTTCTTGGCGGCAGTCATGGCTAAATTTGGTTTCAACTCAACCTGGATCTCATGGATAATGGAATGTGTGTCCACAGTCTCCTACTCATTTCTTATCAACGGTTCACCACAAGGAAAAGTCATCCCAACAAGAGGCCTCAGACAGGGTGACCCTCTATCCCCTTACCTCTTCATCTTATGCACCGAAGTTCTGTCAGGTCTTTGTGCAAATGCCCAGGCGTTGGGAAAATTGAAAGGATTGCAAGTTGCGAGACAAAGTCCATTTGTGAATCATTTGTTGTTTGCAGATGACACTATGTTTTTCTGTAAAACAAATGAACTAAACTGTGCAGAACTCCTCAACATCTTGAGGAGATATGAAGGCTGTTCTGGTCAATGCATAAACCTAGCCAAATCGACTATTACTTTCTCAGCCAAAACGCCCCAGGATATCAGAGACCGAGTAAAGTCCTCTCTTGGTATAGCCACAGAAGGGGGAATGGGCAAATATCTAGGCTTACCAGAGAACTTTGGCAGACGCAAGAAAGATGTCTTCACTGGTCTTGTTGACAAAATCAGACAAAGATCCATAAGCTGGCCAACCAAGTTCTTATCAGGGGCAGGTAAACAGGTGATGCTCCAAACTGTACTCTCAGCCCTACCTACCTATTATATGTCTTGTTTCAAGATCCCTGCCTCCCTGTGCAAGCGAATCACATATATATTCACTAGATTCTGGTGGGATAGTTCTCCGGATAAGAGGAAAATGTCATGGGTTGCTTGGGATAAGTTGGCAAGGCCTAAGAAGGCAGGTAGTCTGGGATTCAAAAATGTGGAAAATTTTAACTCTGCCCTCCTTGGAAAACAGAGCTGGAGAATTCTTAATGACCCGAATTCTCTTCTAGCCCAAGTCCTCAAAGGAAAATACTTCCCAACTTGCTCCTTTATGGAGAGTCAAGCCAAGACTAATGCTTCTCATGGATGGATTAGTATTCTTGAAGGACGTTTAGTTCTAAGTCAAGGCACGGGGTTCATTATTGGGAATGGTCAAGACATCCCGATCTGGTCATCTCCCTGGCTCTCTACACTGGAACCAATCTCTCCAATAGGCCCACCAACTCTCAAGAATTTAAATCTCAAAGTCAGTGATCTGTTGCTCCACGATTCACTGGAATGGGACGTCCCCAAAATCAAACAAATCTTACCTCAGTATGAGGAAACTATACGGTTACTTATTCCGAGTGTGATGGAGGAAAAGATAAGCTAGCTTGGCTTCCTAAACATTCAGGTACTTACACTACCAAATCAGGCTATAAGCTACTGAACCCTCTCCCTCCTCGGGTACAGAACATCCCCGAGTTTAACTGGTCACAGCAAATTTGGTCTTGTAATGCTCCCCCAAAATTAAAATACTTCTTATGGCGAGCTACAGTGGAGGCTCTCCCATCAGGGGAAGCGCTAGCAAGAAGAGGCATTCACTCGGAAACCCTCTGTATTCGCTGCAAGGAACCAGAAACCATCCTTCACATTCTCTGGTCATGTCCCTTTGCTCAAGACGTTTGGCGGGAAGCTCCAATACTGTTTGAAGCTGCCTTACCTCATCCTTCATCCTTTCGCTCCCTGTTATCATCCCTGCAGAGGTCTAAAGGACTTCCCCCCACGGGTATTGCAAATTCCTATCTCCCATCTTGGGTACTATGAAACCTCTGGCAAGCAAGGAACCTTCTGATCTTTGAGAAAAAATATTACTCTGCTGTAGAGACTCTTACTAAAGTTATCCGTGATGCAAAAGAATGGGAAGCATCCCCTCCTCATGTGTTCTCGTCTGCATCCCATTTGTCTTCCCAACCCACATCCTTCCCTCATCCCTCCTGTTTTACAGATGGTGCATGGCTTGAAGACTCCAAGCTAGGAGGTTTGGGTTGGTGATTCAAGTGTCCTGGTGGTTCTCTTCTCGCTCGGCGCTCTGCCTCCAGGCCTTTCCTAACATCGGCCTTGATAACAGAACCACTGCTTTGAAGGAAGCCCTCAAGGATGCTTGGCTCTCAGGCTATCACAGCATCCACATCTTTTTGGACTTTAAAGTCCTCATCTCCTCCCTACTTTCAGGGGCTGATTTGAATGAGATTGCAGGCATTCTTTTTTATATTAGAAGCCTTGCTACTCTCTTCACTTCCTTATCTTTTCACTTTACTCCTCGTTTGAACAATGGTACAGCTGATGCTCTTGCTAAATCAGCTCTTCGTACCCTGAAACTCTCCCTACCTCTGTAGTTTTGTTTGGACTTTTAATATAATAGCACTCTCTTGACCAAAAAAAAAAAAAGTATGCCATTTATCTGCTAGTCTCCTAATAGCATGTAGACTTTACATTAGTCTGCCAATTATCAGGTAGTCCACCTAAAGCACATAGACTTTACAATAATCTGCCAATTATTAGGTTGTCCACCAAAAACATGTAGACTTTAATTCACTCCACCGATTATTAGCAAACAAAATACAAGTCCACCGATTATTAGCAAATAAAATACAAGTCCACCAGTTTGAATTTTCTAATCTGACCAAATTCGCAGACTTTATCACAGTCTGTTAAATCTACGCAGATACAACACAAATCTTTTAGAGTTAGAAATCAAAGTCTACCATACAAATACAGATTTTAAGTTAGTCTACAGATTATCAGAAAACAACATACAAGTCTACCAGTTTGAATTTTATAATCTGCTCCAATTTGCAGACTTTATCATAGTCTGTTAAAACTACGCAGATAAAATACTAATCTGTCAGAGTTAGAAAATCAAGCCTAACATGCAAATGCAGATTTTAAGTTAGTCTACGGATTATCAGAAAACAACATATAAGTCTACCGGTTTGAATTTTTTGATCTGCCACAATTCATACACTTTACTCTAGTCTGTCAAATATAAGTCCACTGGATTTACATTTTAAGTCTACCATAAACTTATGGATTTGTCAAAATACGCAGACTTAAAAGATACCAATATGAAATCCACCAAAACGTAAACTATTTGATTAGTTATTCCTCTTCTACATTAGAGACTCCTTTCAGTTACCTGGTTCTTTGTAGACTCTGAATTCAGAAACTTGGTAGTATTATTTCTTCTATTTTTGACCATGCTTTTCAAAGTAAGAATAAATGAAACCTACAAAACAAGAGTAATAGGAAATCAAAACTAGAACACGAGAGAAAGAAAAACAAAATAGCAGTACCGATATAGTGATGATAGTTTGTAAGGTTTCAAAATTTTTTACATGTGAGACTGATTGTTGATGATCTTTGATATACTTAAAGTTTAACAGTTTGAAAATAAAAATATATAGGCCACGAATACAACGATTTCTCTTTAAATATAAGTAATTTAAAAAAAAAATTATTACCTTTTAGTAAATAAACTATATGTATAAGGATAATTTAGGAATGATATCCTCAAACAATCTTCAAAAATCTAGATAGGTTATGATAGTTATTTTTCATATTTTTGGGGTTATTGTGGCAAATGTCTCTTGTTTATTCTGTCAACAATGTTAATTTCAAAAATTATGTGTGATCATCAAAAAAGGTCGCTGTGTAATTTAACTCTTCTCTAGTAATCATTCTATGTGATCGTCAGAAAACATCGCTGTGTAATTTAACTTTTTTTTTGTAATGGTTCTATGTGATAGTCACAAAACGTCTCTCTCTGTATTGATGATTTCTTCTCTTGAGCATAAATCTGTCTCTCTTTCATATCCCACTACACATGGTGATATCTTTATTACACTTCACTCCCCAACAGTGTGAATCCTAAGTTTCAGAAACTAGAAACGAACAAAAAAAATGGAATGTCTTATACATCTTTAATAAACTATAGTTATGCTTGGAATAATATAATTATCCCATGCAATAATACAAGTATGTCATACAATAATATATCGTGTGATAGCTAGATATATTTCCACGAGCACGTCAAAATGAATTTGTTCAAACTGTGCAAATATAGTTCAGTGCATGGGATTGATCGTACCTTTACTGTTCTTTTTTGGTACAAATGTTAAGTGTTTTTCCAACGATTTATTCATAATTATAAAGAAAACTAAAAGATAGAGATGTATGAAATGTGGTTCGATCAGAATTTATTGTATGCTTGTTTATTCTGTCAACAATGTTAATTTCAAAAAAAGTTATATGTGATCGTCTGAAAACGTCTTTGTGTAATTAAACTCTTCTCTTGTTATTATGATTGTCACAAAACGTCTCTCTCTGTATTAATGAATTCTTCTCTTGAGCATGTCTCTGTCTCTCTTTCATATCTCACTTTCCCATGCATGGTGATATCTTTATTACACTTCACTCCCCAAGAGTTTATCTCTCGAACATATCTCTGTTTCGCTTTCATATATCACTTTCATACTATGGTGATATCTTTATTACACTTCACTCTCCAAGAATTTATCAATGGTGAAAATATTTCATATCCTCCATCTTCAATGAAACTACTATAAATACTACCCAACCAACACACTTCCTTCACACCCCAAACAGAGAGTCATTTCTTATACATCTTTAATAAAAAAAAAAACTATTTCAAACATAACAAAAAGACGATATAATAATTCATATGTTTGATGGATAATTCAAAATATATTGACTCAATTAACAACTCTTACTTAATCAAACAATTAACTAACAATATATTAAATTTAGATTGTGAAGACTATAGATAATATTTGTTGATAAACCTGAATTGATGCTTGCAAACAAAATTGAATCAAAACTTAGAGCAAATGACAAATAAGAAAAAGATGAATTTGATTTAGTAAAAAAACAATAAAGAGAAACGAATTTTATTTGATGCTAATTGCTAAAAAAATTAGGACTGCTGATATTAATAAGAGATATAAAATGATAACTTTTTAGTTTATGGGAGCTTAGTGGGAGTTAGATTTATAAAGATTTTGATAATTTTAAGAATTAAGAGATTTGTTAAATTTGGAAAGAGTTGTAGAGAGTTATATGTATTTAGGAAACTAGTACAAAAGATTTTTAGTAATGATTAAAAGAATATTATAGATCTATGTAATATTTTTAAAATCTTATTTAATGAATTAAATTGTTTAAAATTCAACTCCCAATAACATTAGATTTTCATGGAATCATATAAACTTTAAAAACTAAACTTTTTGAATAATAATAGGTTTGGTAAGTAACTAAGAAATCATCAAACCAATAACACCAGATTTTAGTAAAAATATTCAAATCCATTAATTAATTATAATAGATTTTGGTTTCTTTCCTTTTTGATATCAAGCTTTTAACTTTTTGTTGTTTCTTCTTTCTATAATTTAAATCAAATAAAATAAACGATTTTGCTAAAAGTTTGCACATTTCCTATCGTCTGGGAAAAATAAAAAAAATAATAAAAAAACTTAAAAAAACAGTGACCTGGATTCGAACCAGCGATCTAAGCATAAAGTGTGTATTGGTTGCTCTACCACTAGACAAGACTAAAGGCAACTTCACGAATATTGGTGCCAAAATATTTTAATAAACTGGGAATTGAAAGCTTCCCCAGGGCCGGCCCTGTAGTCCCCAAGAATTTATCGATGATGAAAATATTTTTATCTACTCCATCAATGAAACTACTATAAATACTATTTTAGTTCTCTCTCCTATTTTTGATTATTTAATTGTCTTTTATTTATACGAAACCAATAATGATGCCCAATATATCTCTATGTACAGTATCATGTATATGGACACATTAACGATGATTACATCACCTGAAACCCTAAGCGTAATTTCATGGACACTGATCAAAAAGTTTTTCCTTTAGATAGTCCATATGAACTTTCCGTTTGCAGTTGTCCAGATTCTGTGTGCCACAATTCTCAATGGAGTTGTCATCACACGTTTCTCTGAGCCTTGCCAGCAACAATTTTCTTAGCTTTTTCTATTGGAACTAAAGTAGCATCCTCGTATTTGATTCCACTTTGCTGCCAACTTTTACCATGCTCTGCATCTGTGGTGAGACTTGTTAGTTGTTTACCAATTCATTGCCGGAACCGCAGCAAATCTGTATTTAAAGTTTAGGGTTTAGGGTTTAGGGTTTAGACACTAAGACCATCATCAACGGTGTATACCCACTATATAAACTTTTAAACAAATTTTATTAATAAAATAATCATATAATTAAAATTTATTTCAATCAAATAAAATAGACCACTCATAAAAGAACACTTGGAAGAATTGTGGAAAAAATATATGTTTCTTCTTTCTCCTAAATAAGAGACATCTCTTATTTCTTTTTCATACTTTTAAATATTTCTATATATTTTAATAGTTAAAGATGAGATAAAATACATACATTAATAATGCTCTAAAACCCTTTAAAACATCGGGCTTGAAATAAATATACTGCTCATATATTTTGTCAAGGTTATATACAACTATATTATGTAAACTCAAAATCGATATCGGGATTAATATGTGTGTGTGTATATTGGGAGTACATATCCCTAATCAATAACAAACACACGTGAAACATAAGACAATTGAATTTCCATTTGGATCACTTACATATTAAATATAAAAAGAACTGCTAAAAATGTAAAAAAAAATTGAAAAAAAAATAAAAATCTATCGTCGTGAATGCTGATGGTAAGGTGAAGTGGCTTGAATTCGAAGTTTCCGTTTCTGAAGAAAACTTTGGAGAGATCTTTTCATAGAAGCCTTTGGATTTGGAAGCTGCTGATGGTAATTATTATTTAATCGGGTTGACCTGTTTCGAGGATCCGACCCGTTTGAAAGTAACTTCTTTTCCATTTCTCTGCTCGCGATCGAAATTATCGATTTAGCCTACATTCATTCATAAAACACATCAACGGTTAGTAAAAAGTCCACCGCTTTATTGCTTAAAAGTTAAAACAATGTAAATCATAAAAAAAGATGAATGTCTACCTGAAGATGAGTAACATCTGAAAAAACACACATTTTTCCATTGTAGAAAATTGTTATTCTCTGAGATTGATCTTCTTCCTTTGGTTGTGAATTTCCAGAGCTTCTTGATTCTACCACACTGCAGATCAGAAAATTTTATCAGATTCATGTATATTTAATTCAAATTCATAAATTGAATCCTAAGAAAGACAGAGAGAGAGAGACTTACGAGGTATCTGAATCGGAATCATAAGAAGAAGTTGGAAAGAGACGAAGTTCCAAGTCGCAGTTTTTTTCCATTTTCGTTAGTCGTAAGAACAAGAGTTGATGATGATGTTGATGATATTTTGTGTTTGGATTGACAAATGTTAAGTTTATATTTATATGTGTGTGTTTGGTTAATGAGGAGAGAAAGTACACGGGAGAGACGGTGGAGACAGAACACGGATTTTATTACGGCGGTATCTTTAGGACAGACAGATCACAGCTTCCTTTTTAATTATCTCACGTGGAAAATGTTTTTTCTATTTTTTATATTTGTGCATGCTTCAATGTTTTTTGGAGTTTTATATTTGAAAGCCCCCTTTTCTTTTTAGTTTAATACTTATCCGAAATTTCTACTTGTGGTTTTGAGGCATTTTGCACATTTGTTTTTCCCAAATAGTACTCATATTTCATTCCGTTTGATTACTTAATTAGTATTTGTTAAGCATTTCTGTACTTTTTGATGTTTTTAATTATTTAATAGTTTCACCGGTATATACTATATTATAGTTTTTTGACGCCTACCTTCTTCTTTTTGTTGTCACAAGCGTCGACTGCGTAGTAATTTACTGGTTTATTAGGCGGCGTGTATCATTTTAAGTCAATGATGTGATCTTAGCGGTGTTTGACATAACTTCTCTTTTTGTGATTAACGTTTTACGATATTTGATTTAATGTTTTAATTATAATTATGGTAATTGTAAAACCGAAACCTCACAAGATATTTTAAGTTATATATGTGAATAAGTGTTTTATGAGAATTTGGTAGGAAGAAACTAATGCGAGTAGAATAATTAAATAAGATCAATCAGATCGACAAATGGATTATATAAATTGAATTTATATCAGTACAAAAAATCTGTCAGCGTAAAAGATGAGAGCTCTCCTCTTTGGTTCGAGCTCTATTTATAGTCTCCTTCGGTCTGTTCGTCGTGCTCCCCAGATCTCGGGCTCGGTTAGCGCGAATCTCCCTCAATCTCCGGGATGCTGACTGACCCATTCTTAGACTGAAGATGCCAAACGTATCGGACCCCATTCTCTTTCCCGGCCCAATCCGTATGTCAGGCCCGGCCACGGCCCATAGGTCCATGTGGCGAACCTATGGCCTAACAAAAGCCCCCCAGCCCATCGGTCAAATATCTTTTTTGGCGTAGATGGGCGGCAAACTCCGATAGGCTGTATCTAAATTCGCGGTAAAAATACCCTGTCTGTCGAGATGTCATTATTACTTCGAAGTGGATGGTCGAGATTGCGCAGGAGACGAAAAGACCCCTAGGCTGCGCCCTAATGATTTGTATCTGCTTGTCAGTTCGAGATCTTCGGGCTCCTAGAAATCTTACGGCTGCGAAAAGATTGCTTTTACTCGAGATCGCAAGATTCTGGCACGTGGACGGTCGAGAAAGGCGCGACGAAATATTTTCGTGATATCGAGGTCCGCCATAATTACTATATATAAACCTCCTCTCTCTCCCATTTTCTTTTAAACCGCATCCCACTCGTCTTCTCAAGGTAACTTCCTTTTCGCCTTCCTTTTAAGTTAGCAGCTTTTACTTCTCCCCTTTTTCTTTAGAAAAGTATTACTGTGTTTATTGCGAAAAATCGACCATGGCGACGAGAGAACTCTACGGTCCCCATTCTCTGTCCAAGCTTTCAGAATACGACATCCGCGCGTTTCG
>KE155776.1:11383-27244 GCA_000411075.1 Sisymbrium irio | reverse complement strand
ACAGTGTCGTCGCCGGTGGTTGCCGCCGGAGAAATTGGGTGGGGGATTAGGTTTAGGTCTTTTCGGTTTGGATTTGTTAAACTGAACCCTTTTTTGGGATCACGGTTGGGTTGGGTTGATGCCGGTAAACCGGATGTAAACCAAAAAATACCAAAAATATTTAAATTAATGCAACAAAGTTTTTTTTAAAAAAAACATACTTTTGGAGAACTTCCAGCTATCAAGGAGACGAAAAGCTATGTGGAGGTCAACGCGGGAAACCAACACGTTACTCAATGAATGAAGAGAGGAGTATGAGGAAGGCCGGCTTTCTAGATGAAAATGAAACAAAAAGGAAAAGGACCTATAGGGCCAGAAGCTTCTCAAGCTCAAGCATTTACTTTTCTAGTTAGAGACTTTAATTTTGTAATTCTTCATGGAAACTCAATTGCAGATGGAGACGATCAGGAAAACCTATGCCCGAATTATGGTAGGCTTTCTCCTACTCCAAATCTGTCGAATTTGAGATGATAATCAGTTATAAAATTAGGTTTAGATTTTTTAGTGTTCATGAGTGTGATAAGTATCACTCTTCCGTGAAATTCCTGCGACCATTTATGAACAATTAACCATTCAATGAGTCATATGATCTCTGTTATGTATATGCATGATCTGTATTCATTCGCCTCCATGTATCCGTTCTTACTATTAGCTCTATGTTTCTACGCTTTTGTGTAGTTCTTATTAGAAAATTCTGATTTATTGCAAAGTATTTGGGTCTCCAAGATCAATAGAACTCGCAGCTAATCTCGAATTTTTCTCCTAAAGCATTTCTATCGTAAAAACACAATAAATGAAGCTAATTGATAGGCATAGAGATGGTTGCCACTGATGATTTTCTGCAAATTTTATCGATGATGGGATTTAAAGTTTAATACTTTTGATGCAATTTCATGGCAATTTCTCAGATTTTGTTCTCTGTGTTTTCATATGTTGAAAAGTTTTTATTTTTGCTGTTGTGAAGCAGCAGCAAACTTTCGCTTTCACATCTTGCTCCATTAAAAGCCATTCTGTTTGATGTTGATGGAACACTATGTGATTCAGATCTCATTCACCTTATTGTCTTTCAGTAACTGCTTCAAGAGGTTGATTCCTTTTTTTATCATATAAAACTGACTAAATGGATCAAGGAACGTGGATTGAAACGAGCTGCTGTCACAAACACTCCAAAAGAAAACGCAGAGTTCATGATTTCGAAGCTTGGTCTGAGTGAATCTTTCAGGCAGTGATTCTTGCAAGACACTTCTCACATGAGTGCTTCTTCACCATCACTACCTTCTTCATTGCAATCAAACATTGCTAGGTTACTTTTTTCTTCAGTTCCTCAATGTTTCTCAGTGTTTTTTTTTCTGTTAGTAGTTAAACTTGATTGGATCAATGTTCATGAATCTTTTGGTCCAATCCAAACATTTAGATCGTTTGCCAAAGAAGGTTATATGGTATCAAAAAAAAAAATTTCAAAATTTATTTTCTTTAAAACCTCAAGAGGGTATCACCATTGGAGACAGAAAATTTTAATTACACTTGAGAGTTCTTTAACTTAAATTTCTAAAATTTATAATTAAAATAGTGATCAGAACTCATAAGAGGTTCTAACCATTGGAGGTGCTCTAAGAACACCAAAAATGGTCAACTTCTACTTTACTGAGCAGACCAAAAACCAGTAGAAGGAGACACCGATAGGTTCTTTGGCTCTTTTGTCTTTTTCTTGAGAAAAGCATAATACCAAAGAGCAGAGGTTTTAGGAGATCTTTTACGTTCCGGGTCGCTGAAATTCACATAGTATAATCCATACGTATAATTGGGATCAACAAACTCGTACAAATCCATGAAGGACCATTGGAAGTAGCCTCTTGTGTCTGACCCATTTCTGCATAATAAAATCGTCTGCCGATTAATATCATGATTTTTCTGGCCAAGTCCTTTCAAGGAGAATATTACACACACCTCACTGAATTGAGAACGGCAGCAATATAAGCATGAAGGTATTCAACTCTTCCCACGTCGTTAAGTGATGAATGGTGGTTGGTAGGTTGACCTGATTATGTATTTAGAAGGAAAATCTCAAGATACATAATGTTTTGTAACTTGACATAGAGAGAGAAACACAGACCGTTTTCAAGTATGTAAACCGGAAGATTGCCATACTCATGCTTTATGTATTCCAACACTCCTTCAAGACCCCATGGAAGCACATCATACTGGGATATACGGCGTCAAATTCAAAAATAAAGATAGTTATTAGAAATGGGTTATTGAAATATTGGAAACACACCTTGACTAGTGTTGAGTTCCCATAGGCTGTCCAGAAAAATAAAAATAAAGAATCAGCTATGGCCTCATGTATGGTAAAATTATTAGTTTTTTATATAAAAAGAAACCAAAATATATTCCCATGAAGAAGAGCATACGGATACATGAAGCCTTTATGTCTGACGTTAAATCTTGGTTCTCGGAACTGGGTAAGTCTGTGATGTACATTACTGTGTAGTGTATGACTCCAACAAAGTCAGATGAATTTTTAACAAGATCTGATTCTTCTTTCGAGAAACTTGGCAATCTCTCGCCCACAGTTCTCTTCATCACTTCAGGATAATCCCCAAACACCATTGGATGCAGAACACTTGAATTCAGAGATGAAAATGTTTATAGCAGCCGAATAAGAATTCAAAAGTGCCAAGTATTCCGAAATGGTTGTGTTGGACAAACCTGCCTAAGAAGAAATCTTTGGCTCTCCGAGTTGCAATCTCGTCCTCTTTAGAGCTAGTAAAAGGAACCATCCAGTATGTAAAACAAGTTATACCTATAGATCCATTCTGCTTACTCTACAGCATCACACGAGAGACAGCCAAGAGAGAGAAAGAGAGAGGTAAATATAATCGAGCATTTAAGATATCATCGATATGTATAAGTGTGGTGAACTTACCTTATATTTTTTCTTATACAAACTCGCCGTAGATGCATGTGCAAGCAACATGTTATGGAGTACAATATATTGCTCAGTTGAAGAGTTTCCTGGTCTGGATGAGTTGGTCTCGGAATCAATACGAGGAAGAAATCCCGAGCTGTAAACACCAAATGCTAGCATATTGGGCTCATTAATTGTTGACCAAAATTTCACAACGTTACCAAACTCTCTGAAGCATACATCTGCAAAAGCAGTGAAGTCATCGCTGCAACAAAAAATCATATTATAAGATATATAAATAGCACACACCTCACTTTGGAAATTATTAATAAAAGTTCAATTTTATTTGTAGGATAATATTAGGCTTTACATGATTTTACGGTCGAGCCATCCCCCGTATTCATCTTCAAGTATTTGAGGGAGATCGTCGTGATACAACGTAACATGCGGTTCAATTCCTGCACTCTCGATTCATGCCAAACAAAGAACCGTAACAAATTCAACTCATGTTCTTTCCAAGACAGGACAAAATCATACCAAATGATGATAATGAGAAGGACAATCTTACCATATCTTTTGAGCTCATCTAGGAGGTTTCTGTAGAAACGTAAACCCTTTGGATTCACCGGACCTCTTCCACCTGAAAACCCAAGGGAACTAAAATTTTGAAATTGACGCAAGGTAAGAAAATCCGATATTTTGGCAAAGAAATTAAACACTCACGCACTTGGTATAACCCGTGACCACGAAATGGAGAGTCGGAATGCATCTAAACCCATGTCATACATCAGCCTTACGTCCTCCTATAGAATTAACACATACTTTTCAAGTGCAATTGTTGGTAGCTGATTATTATAAAATTAAAAATTGTGACCACTGGCCAACCTTATATTTATGATACCCATCACAGGCTATTCTTCCGGTACGTCCACTACCTGCATCGTTAGTCAGAACCAATGTTTGAAAACCGGATAGGACATCGACTAGGTACTGCTATTGGATGGCTGGTCGGTACAACCGGTTCAATCGGGTTAAAATTTTTTTTTTTTACGTTTTATACATATAATGTGTGGGTATGCGTGTGTGTGAAAATATGATAAAAATGAAAATATTTACACTTCAAAAACCTGTACACTTCATAACAGTTATACATATATCCAAACACATCAAAATCAGAAAGATGTCGATCTTTATTTTTAGAAGGCTAAAAGCAAATTAAAAAAAAATGCTGAAAATCATGATGGCTGAAAACCATTGATAATATTAAGGACTGGAAGCTAAGCTAATGTTTCTAAATCTTCCCTCCAGAGCCCCACATGAGTCAGAATCTAAATAAATAAATATTTTTCCAAACAGAATTAAAATTTTTGATTAGCTTAAAAGAATTTGCATTAAAATATTAAGATTATATTTAAATAATTAAATTTATCGAATTGGTATTAAAAATAATACCATGTTTTCTCAATTTTTATTTATTTATTACTTTTTATTCTTAAACATAATTAAAAAAGATTTTGCTATAGAGATTTGCAAATTTAGATCCAATTACAAAAATTTAAATTGTGTATGACTGTAAAGAAATTTAATCTATTAAATCTAAAATCTATCCTATTAATTTGGTTAAAAATATCTATCTTAAAATAACAACAAATAACATTTTTTCTTAATTAATATTTTGAATGAGAATTGCATAAACATTTATTAAAAGAAATTTTTTAAAATAAAAAAATGGAAAATGCTTAAGATCATTTTGTTGACACTATACATGAGATTATACATATTTTTAGAATCTTATAAATCTAAAACTTAAAATATAGTTAAAAATAACAGTTCATCCTGCTAGATTACACACGTATTTTTGTAGTAGCATGTAATAAGTGTATAATAGCAGTGAAAAATTAAAAAAGAAAAAAACTAATTTTGGTTTTAAAATTGGCTAAAAATCTTTAATGAAACATGATTTTCCATTTATATAAATCTTAAATTAATTATGTATTATATTTGGTTAAAAAGGGTTTTTTGTGAATGGTCGAATTACCCATTTTATCAATGTTTGGTGCGTTTTTACTCAAAATCCAAATTTTAATTCAATCCGGACTCAGTTTACTAAACGAGTTATGGTTGGACCAGTTCAGTTAGATTTTCATAACATTGGTCAGAAGACTCAAACACTTCCATTGGTGAGATATTTATAGAGTATTTAGAAAAACAAAAGAAAAAAAAAGAAATGAAAATAGAAAAGTAAGAGAAAGACATTCCAAAATATCGTATTTTATATATATTTAGAAATTTTGAGATAATACTTTTATATATGGCAATATATCACTGGTTAGTATTTTATTAAATAATTTGATTTACTTACATAATTAAAATACTAATTTTTTCAGATATCTAAGTCAGAAAGTATTTTATTAAATAATTTGATTTAGTTAAAGAATTAAAATACTAATTTTTTTTGTACTCAATTCAGATATTTAATGGAGGTGCTTTCGAAACACTTAACTCTGAAAAACATCAAAGTGTTTATGGATTTCAACTCAAGTTCGTTTGGTGAAGAACTTACTAGAGCGACTAAAGTTATCCCATATGCTAGGCATTCTTCCGTCTTCATCAGCAGCTCCTTCCCACTTTTTAGAGATCAAAACCATTTTCAGATGATAACCGTTTTTATTTGGGTAAAAGACAATTCAAAATACGAACCTGATAAGCAGAAAAGGCAGATCCGAATACGAATCCCTCTGGGAAATCCTTCTTGCTGTAAACATCGTCGCATCTACCGGAGAAAGTGAACCTCAAGAGAAAAATAAACAGTAACAAAATGTATTCCATCTTTTTTCTTAGCCTCTGTATATCGCTACAAAGGTCTTGAAAGAATACTCTGATCCTCCCAACATATATATATGTGGGGCATTTATTATTCTATATTTTTAAACACGTTTTCTACCTACCCTATGGGAGATAGAACAAGACAAGGTAGTCATCACATTATTCACATCATTTTTCATCAAATTGTTCTAAACCTAATCAATAACTTCTTTGAATGAAACAAAAGATACAACATAAATTAACAATTGCTATGTTAAAAAAAATTAACAATTGATTCTTCAACAAATCAACAACTGATCATCATTTTTTTTTATATTTTTCGTTGACTTGTTTTGTTAAGTCTAAGACATTTTAGTCCGGAATTCTGTTTTTCGTTTTGTTTTTGTTTTTTATCTTCTCAAATATCTCTTATTTCTTCGTGAACTACGTGTATTCTCTCACGGGCCTTAATTTTCTTTCCAGCTTCTTGTTTTTTTTTGTTTCCTTCGAATCTTGTCGTAACCAAAAAAGGAGAGAAGAAAACACACTCGTGTGATGGCACCGTGGTCCGTGGCAGTGGCATTTCTAAAAATGAAATTAATCTGGGCACAAAAACTATTTCTTCCTGTATTTTATTTTTAGGATGAAAGGACTTATTAAGAGTGGTCACATGTAAAGCTCCGCTGTAGTCCACATACTTAAAATGTGGCAAAGTGTGATCTTTTACATTCGGGGTCGCTGAAAGTGACATTGATTCTTGTACAGTCTCTATTTTGAGAACTGTTTTCTCTCCAACTTTTCCTTCCTCTTTCATATTTTTCTCTACTTTTTAATAAATCATATACACATTTAAGAGGTGTATTGAGAGTGAATTAAGTAAATGAGAAAATAAATTGATATAATTAAGTTATTAGAAAGTTGCAAATTTAAATTAAGTTTATAGGAAACATAAAAAACTGTACCAAATCAATTTTTAGTTTTTGAAAATAATACAAATTTGTTATTCTTGGAAATATTGTTCATGACCAATCATTCGATTTCGTTTTATGTTAATTTGAATATCAACTAATTTTTAATATGTTTTTGTTAATATTATGTGTTATCAAATAATACATAATAAATTATTAACGCACTAATATTATTATACACTAATACATAATATATTGTTAGCACGTTAATATTATTAGACGATAATGTATAATATATTATTAACAGATTAACACTATTATACACTAATCATATAGAAAATCACATAAATAATATATATAGTATGTGTTATCAAATAATATATTATATATTGTTAACACGCTAACATTAGTACATATTGATGTTATTGGAATATAAATACTGTTATCATATATTTGAAAAATACTGTTCATCTTGTGTTTAGTTATTCAATTTTATTTTATGTTAATTTTAAAATCAATTAACATTAATGTATCAAATATCTATGTATGTGTTATCAAACATTATATAATATATTATTTATATGCTAACATTATTATATAATAATACATAATACATTTTTATCACGCTAATATAATTACACGCAAATATATATTACAAATGTTAGAATGCTATTAATTAAGTTTACAAGAATATGATGTAAGATGATTAGAGTTGATTGCCCAAAAAGTGACCACTATATTGACCGGCTGGTTCCCTTGTGCAAGTTGAAATATTAAATACTAGTTTACAGACAATGTGACAAAAGAAAGAAAAGAATAACTTAATGAAAACTAACACATACACCAAATAAATGCACAGCTTAGCTAGAACTTTTGACATGGATGATCTAAGCCTCCATCAGATGCATGTTGCAAGTGTTGAGGTCTTTGAGGAGCATGAGTTCTAAGATGAGAGAAGAGAGACCATTTTTGAACGTGTTATTTCCCATTAGATGGAGTAATAAAATACAATGTACGTAAACGTAAAATGATTAAGAATTCCCATATAAATACATTTCACTGTTTTATTTATTTACGCTCGTAACCTCCACAAGTTGACTAAGAACACCAAAAAAGGTCAACTTCTACTTTACTGAGCATACCAAAATCCAGTAGAAGGAGACACCGAGAGTTTTTTCGGCTCTTATGTTTTTCCTTTGAAAAAGTCAGAATACTAAAGAGCAGAGGTTTTAGGAGATCTTTTACGTCCTGGGTCAATGAAATTCACATAGTATAATCCATATGTATAATTGGGATCGAGAAACTCAAACAAATCCATGAATGACCACTGGAAGTAGCCTCTTGTGGCTGACCCATTTCTGCATAATAAAATTGTCTGCCAATTACGATAATGATTTTTCTGGCCAAGGCCTTTCAAGGAGAATATTACACACACCTCACTGAATTGAGAACAGCAGCGATATAAGCATGACGGTATTCAACTCTTCCCACGTCGTTAAGCGATGAATGGTGTAGGTTGACCTGATTGTGTGTATTTACAAGGAAACTCTCAAGATCCATAATGTTTTGTAACTTGAGAGAGAGAGAAACACAGACCGTTTTCAAGAATGTAGACCGGAAGATTGTCATAATTCTGCTTTATGTATTCCAACACTCCTTCTAGACCCCATGGCAGCACATCATACTTTGGATATACGACATCAACCTTAAGAATAAATGTAGTTATAGTGATGGAAATGGGTCACTGAAATATTAGAAACACACCTTGACTAGTGTAGAATTCCCAAAAACTGTCCAAGAAAATAAAAATAAAGAATCAACTATGGACTCATGTATGGTAAATAAAGAATATATTCACGTGAAGAAGAGCATACGGATAAATAAAGCATTCATGTCTGATGTAAAATCTTGGTCCCCCGAACTTGATAAATGTGTGATGTACATTACTGTGTAGTGTAGTGTATGACTCCAACGAAGTCGGATGAGTTTTTAACAAGATCTGATTCTTCTTTCGAGAAACTTGGCAATCTCTTGCCCACGGTTCTCTTCATCACTTCAGGATAGTCCCCAAAGATCAGAAGGTGCAGAACACTTTAATTCAGAGATGAAAACGTTCTTCATTTATAGCATCCGGAAGAAGAATGTTTAAAACGTAAATTATTCGGAAATGGTTGCCTTGGACAACCCTGCCTAAGAAGAAATCTTTGGCTCTCTGAGTTGCAATCTCGTCCTCTTTAGAGCTAGTAAAAAGAACCATCCAGTATGTAAAGCAGGTTATACCTATAGATCCATTCTGCTTACTCCACAGCATCACACGAGAGAGACAGCCAATAAAGAGAGAGAGAGTATTAGAGATATGATTACTAGCTTGTATATTCTCATACCTCTGTTTTGATAGAATAGGAATGTGAATGATACGCTCATTACATTAGGAATGTGTATATTCTCCTTTGAATGTAGATTGATCTTATGTATCTCTTGTACTCTTTATATATAGCAATACAATACACAGGGAAAGAGCACCGATTGTGTTCTGACCATTCAACATGGTATCAGAGCCTCTACTCTAAACCTAAATTCCAGCCGTCTCTCTTTATCCTTCTCTTCTCCCCTCTCCTTCTTCTTGCTTTTCTCTGCAACTTTTTAGATCTCTGCAAGTTACGATCTCTGCAACAGCCCTTTCTCTGCATTTTCTCTGCGTTTTCTCTTCATCCAGTCATTCTTGACATGAACAAAATGAATTATGATGGGTGGCGCATCCTATTTGAAACGCACTGTCGTAGCTTCACAGTCACAGGCCATCTCGATGGAACATCTACACCAACCGGACCAACCGACAACAACTGGCAACAACTGGACAACACCGTCAAGATGTGGATCTATTGCACGATTTCCGAGTCTCTCCTCACTTCAGTTCTAAAAAGTCAATGTTCTGCTCGCGATCTCTGGACCACTTTGGAGAACCTGTTTCGTGACAACAAGGGAGCATGTGCAATTCAACTTGAAAACGAACTTAGCAACCTCACTATTGGTGATCTTTCAGTACACGACTACTGCCAAAAACTAAAGTCATTATCTGATACGCTGGCCAACGTCAACTCCCCAATCCCAGAACGCTCTCTTGTCATGCAACTCCTCAATGGTCTCAGCTCCAAGTTTGATAATATTATCAATATTGTCAAACATCGGGGGTTCCCCCATGTTCGTTCAATGAAGCACGATCTATCATCATCGATGAAGAAAATCGTCTCAAAACAAAACGCCACCATGATGCTCCCCACACAGACAACACTTCCTCACCTCAACTCCTCATGGCAACAACTCCTCACCGCGAGCAACCACAACATAATTACACAAATAACCGCAGCTACAACAACAACTATCGCGGGAATCGAAACAACAGAGGAAACAGAGGTCAACATGGCAGAGGTCGTGGCAACTACAATCAAAACTGGAACCCACGTCAACCAAACTGGATGCAATTCAACAATTCTCCAAACTGGTCTCTGCAGCGACAACAATATCCTCTACAGCAATATTCTCCTGATGCAAACTCAAAATCAGTTTCCACCTCATCCTGCAGGACTTCTCGGACCTTCCCCTCAACAACCCCACAACATGGCTTATGTCGCTCAAACAACCCAACCAACACACGGTGCTCCACACTCTGAATTCATTCCAACTGCCCTTGCCTCTGCGTTCAATACCATGACTCTTCAAGATCCCTACGACTCCGGATGGTATATGGATTCTGGTGTAACTGCTCATCTAGCCTCGCAGCCAGGTACGCTTTCATTAACTAAAATCTCTCCTTCCTCGAATCTTCCCCTTGTCACTGTTGGTAATGGCTCTTCTCTCCCTGTCACTGCCACGGGTGTAAAATCGTTTTCAACAACTTCTCGTCCTCTTTATCTTCAAAATGTTTTATTATGTCCTGGCATTTTAAAAAATCTAATCTCGGTTCGTCAATTCACTAAAGACAACATGTGCTCTATATAATTTGATCCCTTGGTTTTCTTATTAAGGATCTTCGAACTCGGGCTCCTATCATCCGATGTGACAGCAGCAGACCTCTATACTCCATCACTCCTCCTTCCTCCACCTCTCATCAAGCTCTTGTTTCCACCACTTCCAAAGCAAGCATTTGGCATTGTCGATTAGGGCATCCTGGAAACTCCACCCTTCGTTTTTTATCTTCTTCTGGTTTTCTAAAGAGTTTAAAACCGGATGTGTCTCCTTTATGTCATGCTTGTCAATTAGGAAAACACACCCGGCTTCCGTTTTCATCTTCTACATCATCTGCTATTTCCTCTTTTGATATTGTTCATTCTGACATCTGGACATCTCCGGTGCAAAGTGTTAGTGGAATAAAATATTATGTTGTTTTCTTCGATAAATTTACTCATTTTCTTTAGGTTTATCCATTACATTGAAAAAGCGAAGTTCTTTCAAAATTTATTCATTTCTTTAATTTTGTGAAAACACAATTTCAAAAACCCATTAAAGCTTTACAATGTGATAACAGTGGTGAATACACTAGCCGTGATTTTCAGTATTTTCTCTCTTCTCACGGTATCCAACCTAGATTTTCTTTTCCTTACACCTCTCAACAAAATGGTAGAGCTGAACGCACTCTCCAAACTTTAAACAATCTCATACGATCTCTTCTTTTACATGCTCATATGCCATCTACATATTGGGTAGAAGCTCTTCATATGGCTTGTCACCTGTTCAACATACTTCCCTCCTCTACCATTGATAATGAGATTCCCTTCTCTCGTCTATTTAACAAACCAGTCTCCTATGATCACCTCCGCGTTTTCGGATGTCTTTACCATTGATCATCTAAACGTCTGTCCACCTCCCGTTCCGACTGCGGGGGTGTGATAGAATAGGAATGTGAATGATACGCTCATTACATTAGGAATGTATATATTCTCCTTTGAATGTAGATTGATCTTATGTATCTCTTGTACTCTTTATATATAGTAATACAATACACAGGGAAAGGGCACCGATTGTGTTCTGACCATTCAACATGTTTTAGGAAACACTCATTAACTCTCCTGTGTAAGCTCTCAGTATATAATCGTGTAGCCATGTACATTATCAATCATCAATAATACATACCTTACATGGTACCAAACGCTATCGATTATCCTAATTTTTTTTTCCTTCTTCCCTAAGCCACCATGGCCACCACCACTGAAGCACTCGATGCTACTCAGTCTCTTCTTAACATCAACATGGTTAACATAACCAAGCTCGACTCCACCAACTATATGACCCGGAGCCTTCAAATCCATGCCTTGCTCGACGGCTACGATCTCACTGGCTACATTGACAGATCTCTGCAAATCCCAGACCAGACTATCATCGTCAACAACGTCACCACACCGAATCCAGACTTTGCCAAATGGAGACGACAAGATCGCCTCATCTACAGCAGTCTCATTGGAACACTCTCCCCATCGATTCAAACACTCGTCACCAACACAAAGACTACACCAAGTCGTGGCCATACATAACAACTCTGCCTGCAACTCAAGCACTACACCAAAGGTGACAAAATCATTGATGACTACATGCGAGGTCTTACAAGTCGATTTGATCAGCTGGCATTTCTAGGAAAACCACTCGACCATGAGGAAAAAATAGAGTACATCATTGATGGACTCCCGGAGGAGTAAAAGTCTGTTGCAAAGCAAGTTGAAGGGCGTGATACCTCTCCATCCATCGTCGAGATCCATGAAAAGCTTATCAACAAAGAGGCTAAAATACTCGCCAACTCCTCTCATTCTCTCAGCACTGTACCGGTTACAACAAACATGGTGACGTCTCGTCCAAGAAAAAATCAAACTCTGATGTATAGCCACAACAACACGGACTGGAACAATAACAAACAAGACAATCGTCCATCCAAGGGATATCAAGGACGATGTCAGATTTGCTGTGTCTTTGGACACAGTGCCAAAAGATGTCCCAACTGATGCAACAACACACTTCTGGCTACACTCTCTCACCATTCCGACCATGGCAACCGAGAGCCAACATGGTGATCGCATCCCAGAATCCAAGTAATGCGTGGCTCATGGACTCTGGGTCCACTCACCATCTCACTAGCTATCTCAACAACATGAAAATTCCTCAACCATACAATGGAGAAGACTTTATACTTGTTGCAGATGGGACTGGTTTGTCGATCACTCACACCGGTTCTATTACAATGCCCTCTCATACTGGAAACCTATTGCTCAATAATTTTTTGTGTGTTCCAAACATTAAAAAGAATCTTATATATGTCTATCATCTCTGCAATGCTAATAGAGTTTTGGTTGAATTTTTCCCTACTCACTTTCAGCTGAAGGATCTCAGCTCGGGGGTTCCGTTAATCCAAGGCAAGACCAAGGATGAGTTGTATGAGTGACCAGCCAACCCATCTACCCTCCAGTCCTTCTTCACCTCAACCAACTCCCAAATAAACATGTCTGACTGACACTTATGCATAGGACACCCGTCTGCTTCCATTCTTAAAACATTTATTTCAAATTTTTTCTTTACCTTGTCATCAATCTGTAACTTCAAACACCTTATGTTCAGATTGTTCTATCAATAAAACACACAAACTTCCTTTCTCTCAAAACACCATTACATCATCTTTCCCTCTCCAATATATTTACACATACCTCTGGACCTCTCCCATCACATCAGTCGATGGATATAAATACTATCTTGTACTCATTGATCATTTCAGCCGATACACTTGGCTTTATCCGCTCAAAAAAAATTCTCATGTCTGTGACACCTTCAAAACCTTCAAAGCTCTTGTCGAAAATCACTTAAACACAAAGATTGGAACACTTTTTAGAGACAACGGAGGAGAGTTTATAGCTTTAAGATCATTTCTCGCCGAAGTCGGAATCAGCCACCTCACGTCTCCACCTCATACCCCAGAACACAACTGCATCTCAGAGAGAAAACACTTACACGTCGTTGAGACAGGTCTTATCCTCCTCACTCATGCGGCAATGCCTCACTCATACTGGACCTACACCTTTACTACAGTCACCTATCTCATAAACCGACTACCCACCCCTGTAATACAGATGGATTCTCCATTCCACAAGCTCTTTGGCACTCAACCAAACTACAACAAAATCCGAGTATATGGCTGTCTCTGCTTCCCTTGGCTCCAGCCTTACACTGCACACAAGTTGGATGAAATGTCTACTGCATGTGTCTTTATTGGCTATTCCCCATCACAGAGTGGATACCTCTGCCTCCAAACGAGCACTGGGTGTATCTATGTTTTGATGAGAAAATGTTTCCTTTCAAAGCAACCTCTGTGCCACAAACCACCAATCCAAAATCTCCCCAACCCACTCCTACCACTTCCCAACTGCTAGCCACCAGAATACCAAACCCAAAACCATATGTACTTTAACCGCCACTCGTACAACAAACGGAACCAACGAGCACAAAACTTCACCTGCCGGAACATGACAATCCCAACATCATCAACGAGATCATTGACATGTCTCCGACAACAACAACTCGAGAGCAATCAACGCAACCATCATCATCGTCTCCTTGTCGAAACACTACGGAAAACCAACAAACTGCCACAGCCCCGACACCGACACAACCAACTGCAGAGTCACCACCACCAGCGCGAATAAACAATCATCTAATGGTTACAAGGCGCAAGAATATGATCACAAAACCAACAGAAAATACAACTATGTTGCGGCTCTGTCAGCCATCACCGTAGCAGAACCTCACACTAGCACACAAACCCTGAAAGACAAGAGATGGTGTGGCTTAATGTCTACCGAAATGGATGCTTTCGCACGTAACCAGACGTTTTATCTTGTTCCTCGACAGCTTCACTTTAATGTTGTTGGTTGCAGGTGGCTATACAAAAACAAATACCACTCTGATGGTACTCATAAGCTCTGCAAATCAAGACTTGTCGCCAAAGGATACAACCAGGAGTTTGGTCGTGACTGCACATAAACCTTCAGCCCAGTAATCAAAGCAACAACACTTCGTCTGGTACTTGATATTGCTGTAAGCAACTCCTGGCCTAGACAAAAAAATTGATGTTAATTACGCTTTCCTCCAAGGAACATTGACAGATGAGGTATACATGGAGCAACCCCCATGCTTCATTAACAAAGACAAACCGAACCATGTCTGCAAACTCAAGAAAGCAATATATGGGCTCAAGCAAGCCCCACGTGCATGGTAAACGGAAATCCAAAACTTTCTTCTGAGTCTTGGCTTCTTCAACTCCTTGGCTGACACATCTCTATTTGCCCTGCATCGCGGTAATGGCACGATCTATCTCCTTATATATGTCGATGACATTTTGATCACAGGAAATACAAGGACAGGTATAACACGAATACTGCAACTACAAGCATAGAGGTTTTCGTTTAAAGATGCAGCAAACCTCAACTATTTTCTTCGTGTTGAAGCACACAGATCATCCAAAGAACTACATCTAAATCAGCGCAAATACATACTTCATCTTCTACATTGCTATGACATGACAAATATCAAACTGGTTGCAACCCATGGCATCTTCACCAAGGCTGAATCTCCACTCGGGAATGTCCCTGTCTGATCCGTCCAAGTTCAGAAAACGTGATTTTTCGGTTTTAGCGGGAAAACGAGATTTTCTGAGTTTGACGGACAAACGAGTTTTTTAATTTTACGCAAAAACGAGATTTTGCGGTTTTGGCGGAAAAACGTAAGTTAGCAGTTTTTTCGAGAAAACGAGATTTCGCAGTTTTGGCGGAAACACATGATTTTGCGGTTTTGGCGAAAAAACGAAATTTTGCGGTTTTGGCGGAAAAACGAATGTTTGCAATATTGGCGGAAAAACGAGATTTCACGGTTTTGGCGGGAAAACGTGATTTTGCGGTTTTGGCGGAAAAACGTGATATTGCGGTTTTGGCGGGAAAACGAGATTTTGCAGCTTTATCGGGAAAACGAGTTTTGCGGTTTTAGCGGAAAAACGTGATTTTGCGATTTTGGGGAAAAACGAGATTTTACGATTTTGGCGAGAAAACGTGATTTTGCGGTATTGGCGGGAAAAAATGATTTTGTGGTTTTGGCGGAAAAACGAGATTTTGCAGCTTTGATGGGAAAATGAGATTTTGCGGTTTTAGCAGAAAAACGTGATTTTGCGATTTT
>KE155775.1:109961-120251 GCA_000411075.1 Sisymbrium irio | reverse complement strand
TTGATCGGTCACCCGTTTTTGATGACATTTTACAAGGAAAAGCTCCTAAAGTTAATTTTAAGGTCAACAACCACAATTATCGTATGGCATACTACCTTACCGACGGAATTTATCCGAAATGATCAACATTTATCTAATCCATCCGACTTCCTCAAGGTCACAAATCAGAGTTATTTGCTGAACTTCAAGAATCCACAAAAAAAAAGATGTCGATCGTGCTTTTGGAATATTGCAATCAAGGTTTGCAACAGTTAAAAACCCAACTCGAGGATGGGACAAAGAAAAAATAGAAAGGATTATGAGAACTTGTGTCATACTGCATAGATAACGAACGAGACGGATACACTCAGTATGATAGATCTGAGTTCGAGGTAGGAGAGTCAAGCAGAAGTTCCCAGGTGGAAACGACAACAAGTTTGAATATCGGTAATATACTTGGCATTCGCAATCAAATCCGAGATTCACAGATACATGATCATTTGAAAACTGATTTAGTTGAAAATATATGGCAAAATTTTGGTAATCTAGATGAATAATCTTTTTATTTTTGTATTTTCATAAATTCTTAATGTATTGAATAAAAAGTTTTTTTAAAAAAAATTAAATATTAAATTTTATTTCTAAAAACCCCATTTTCAGGTTCACTAATGGAGAACACAATCAAATATAGGTTCACCACTATTCATGACCCCAAAAAATTCCTATGAATCCAAGAGGGGGTTTACTAATGCAGATATTCTTAGATTTAAAAGCTCAAAAACATTATTAAGTTTTGATATTAAAAACTCGAATTTTTTATAAAAAAAAAAACTTGAAATACTAAAAAACCTGAAAATGTTAAAAAAAAAATCCAAAATATTAAAAATATAACCATAATATCCAACAAAAATGAACTCAATTTTTTAATATTTTAAGTTATTCTAGAATTTGATTAAATAATCCATACCCATTGGCCATAAGGGAGGTTCACCATTTTAATTCTTTATTAATTTTTTTTTTTTTTTAAAGAAAGAACAGTTAACCAATCGTGGACCGCTACGTGGCGTGAGACCGACAAAACAGTGATGAACCAGGTTTACTGGGCTGAACCTAATATGTAAATAATGATGAACATGAGTTTTTTTTTATTTTTGGGTAATGTGTGAAACTTAGGCTTTGAACCTTTAACGAAAGTGCTCTGACCACACTCTTAATCGGTTTTTTGGTTGATTTTGGTTCAGAGGGTTTTAGGCCCAAATTTTTTCCCCGAAACCCTCACATTCCAAGTAAACAAATGCGTGAGATGGATCTATTGACGAAAAGTGCATTATCGTCATTTCTTTATTTCTCTTCACAAATCACACCCTTAATTATAAAAAATTGCTAAAAACTACCTCAATAATTATTCTATTCTTCGCAGCTCTTCGAGATCGATCCCGTCACCAAGAACTCAAACCGTCTTTCTCTCGATCATCCTCTGATCCCGCCCATCATCATCATCCAAAATCTATTGAAACCTCTCCGGCGGGAACAAAATTCACCGACGAAAACAGTTTCGCGTTAACCTAACTAATCGGAATTAACCGTGGAATGGTTAGAGATGGACTCGATTGTATGCACAGCACTAGAGGAAATCTGTTGCCAGGGAAACACAGGAATCCCTCTAGTTTCTCTCTGGTCACGCCTCTCTCCTCCTCCTCCTCCTCTATCTCCTTCCGTCAAAGCACATATCTGGAGGAATCTGCTTTTGATCCCTCAGCTCCACTTCAAAGCGAAGAACACTGTTTACGGATCATCAGATCCTTCGATTCAATTACTAGAAGACGCTCAAAGACTCGATTTGAGAATCGTCGCTAATGAGAAACTCCGAGGTAACTTCGTCGGCTTGTACGACGCTCAATCCAATAACACCACTATCTCCGCCGTTCAGCGTCGCGTTCTCGAGCGTTTAGCTGTTGCTCGGTAAGAAAGGTTTTTCTAAACCGGAAGTAACCAAATTGTTTACATCATAATTAAACTCATAAACCAGAGTCCTTATGTGAAATTTTCACTAAGCATGACTCGGTTTAGTTTTCTCGGTTCTTTTTTTTAAATTTTATTTTCGATATAAAGATTTAGAAACAATTCTAGTATCTATAAAATTTAGTTCAGTTTTTAGGTTTCCATTCGGATAAACTCAGTAAATATCCTTAACTTTTTTGGGTTCGACTTGGTTTTGATTTGGTTTTAGGTTTTTTTATTTTTTTCAGATGATTATATAATTTTGGTAAAATATCAGATAATTTAAATAATTTCAAATATAAATTTAAATAATTTATTTTTAAATATTCAGTTAGATTTAATTATTTATTATTTTAAATCTAAATATATTAATAATTTTAGATATATGAATTATATTTTGGTTATTCGAGTAATTTTTCGGTTTGGTCTGGATATGCGTAACTTTTCAACTTTATAAATTTTGGTTAGGTTATTTTGGTTTAACTGGGTTTCGGTTTAGATTTGGTTTGATTTCAATTCGGTACATCAGTTCCGGTTAAAACTTAACCTCCCGACTGTGTGAAATGTTTAAGTATATACTCTCTTTTAGTTAGTTACTGAGTTGTGATTGTTAATGTTTAGATCAAATGGAGTTGCACAAAATCAACTTGCGAAAGAGTTTGGTATAGAAGGGAGGAATTTTTTCTATATCATGAAGCATCTTGAGTCACGAGGTTTGATTGTTAGGCAACCAGCGATTGTGAGAACGAAAGAAGTTGATGGTGAAGGAGATTCGAAAACTACTTCGTGTATTAGCACTAATATGATATACTTGAGCCGTTACTCTAAGCCTTTGGGTTCTCAGCAGAGGTTTGAGATTTGTAAAGAGGATCCTTTGTTGGATGGAACTGATGTTGGAGATAGTTTACAGTCTGAGATTACGAAAGAGGATACGCTTATCAAAGATTATTTACCAGCAATGCAGGCGATTTGTGATAAACTTGAAGAAGCTAACGAGAAGGTGTTAGTAAATAAATGCAAAGAAGGTCCCTTTTTTTTTTTTTATCAAACTGGATCTTTATAGCTCCATATACTCATGTTCTTGTTTTGCAGGTTCTAGTGGTCTCAGACGTTAAGCAAGCCCTTGGTTATCTTGGATCACATTCGAGGCATAGAGCTTGGAGAAGTGTAATAATATTTTTTTGTTTCCTTCTGGTTGAATCGTATAGAGATATCTTTGGAAACTTAATTCATGTTGAGTTACAATATATCTGAATGAATCATCTTCTGGGATAACATCAGGTTTGTCGCCGATTGACAGATGCTCAAGTAGTAGAGGAGTTTGATGCTGTGGTGAACAATAAGGTGAACTATGCTGTCATTCTACTACATTTCTCTACATTTGCTGGCCATTTGGTTTCTTCTGTTCTGTTTTGTTTTTGAATATTAAACTGTTTTTCTTTTCATGTGGATTGTCCTTTTTGTAGGTTGAAAGATGCCTCCGTTTGTTGAAAAAATTCTCAGCAAAAGATTTTACCTATTGTGGTAAAAAGCAGCTCCTGAAATTTGGCAGGAGTATTCAAAAAACAGAGCAAACATTGGAGCTTCCAATTGATAATCAAATTTATGATATGGTTGATGCTGAAGGATCTAAAGGCTTGGCTGTGATGGAGGTATTCATTTGATGGGTTTGGGTTACAGTTTTTCGCAAAAAGTTACTTACTTGACAGAGTCGTACATTATTATTTTTACCAGGTATGCGAAAGACTTGGAATTGATAAGAAGAAGAGCTACTCTCGCCTTTATAGTATATGCTCAAAAGTCGGGATGCATTTACAGGCAGAAAGCCACAAAAAGACCAGAGTATTTCGAGTTTGGACTTCTCGTAATGCTGCGTCCGAGTCCTCTGATCTGTTTCCTGACAAAGTTGAAAATATTAGCAGGGAAAATAACTTACCGGTTAATGATTTTGGCACACCCAATGGTACTGGTGAACCTGCTCAGCCTTTCATCGAACAGAGTCTTGCAGTTGCTGATGCTGACTTTGCTACACCTGCAAGGTTAACTGATTCTGAAAGTAACTCAGGAGTTCTCCAATTTGTTTCACCTGAAAGATTAACTGATTCTGAAAGAAATTCAGGAGTTCTCCACTGTTCCCCATCTGATGCCACAAGAAGAAATGTCCTTGCATGTCGTAACTTACCAGAATCATTCTATGAGATCGGTGATAAGGTTGTTGATACTGTAACGGGGCCCGCTGATTTGGCTTTGTCAGAAATGAACCATCTCGTTCTACCGAAGCCGGCTAAACCAAAAGGGCATCAACAACATCCTATCACTGTTGAAAACGCCCGAAGGGAGCGTAGGATACTTGAACGCTTAAATGTACTTACTGTTCTCTTTTTTCCACAATTGTTTATATTTTCCCTTCCAACTGGCTGATTTTTTTTTTTCTATCTTGGCTGGTCAAAGGAGGAGAAGTTTGTTTTGAGAGCCGAGCTGCACAAATGGCTTCTCACTCTTGAGAAAGACAGGAGCTCCAAGGTGGATAGAAAAACCATTGACAGACTTCTAAACAGGCTTCAACAAGAAGGGCGCTGTGAATGCATGGCCGTCAGTGTCCCAAATGTAACTAATTGTGGTCGTAATCGTAGCTCTGTGATAGTTTTGCATCCATCTGTTCAAAGATTGACTCCAGAGGAATTTGGTGTTATTCATGATAGGATTAGGGCTTTTGAACTAGGACTCCGTGGCCAGAACTTGCCAAAAAGAAAAAGCAACGAGCCAATTCCGATATTAAATGATATTCAGAGAGGTCAAAGTAATGTGGATTTGGATGCACGAGCTAGCAAATCAGGAGCCATGCGAGCCAATGGGTTTGTTCTTGCAAAGATGGTTCGTGTGAAGCTCCTACACTGTTACCTTTGGGACTATTTTAGTTCCTTACCTGGCTGGGACAATGCCTTTTCTTCTACACAAGATCATAGATCTGAGAACTTGTTTGCACTTGAAGATGCTTTTAGAGCCATGCCACTCGAACTGTTTTTACAAGTTGTTGGATCAACTCAGAAAGCTGATGATATGCTGAAGAAATGTAAACAGGTTATGCGTCTTTCTGAGCTTCCTAGCGAAGAGTATAAGGTTCTAATGGATACTCTTGCGACTGGTAGATTATCAATGCTTATTGATATTTTACGCCGATTAAAGGTAATACTAATAATCAAGTGGCACCTCAAATACCATATTATATGAAAGTGTGCAGTTCAGAAAATGAGTAAGTCTATTGCTTGTGCCTATTTTTGTTTTGTAGTTAATTCAGATGGTAAGTAATAGACTCAGACGCGACGAGATTGAAGAGAAGTATGCCAATTTGACACATGCAATGGAGCTTAAACCTTATATAGAGGAACCTGTGTTTGTTGCTGCTACACCAAGTGTCATGTCTCTTGATTTTCGTCCTCGTATTCGGCATGACTTTATTTTATCAAATAGAGATGCTGTAGATGAATATTGGCTAACTTTAGAGTATTGCTATGCCGCTGCTGATCACAGAGCTGCTAAGCAAGCATTTCCGGGATCTGTTGTTCAAGAGGTATAAGCTTGATCTTCTTTATTATGGCTTATTATATAGATACAACATACTCAAAATATGTGTGCATGTTACGCGTGCATCTGTCTGCTATCTTCTCCTGTGATATCTTTTCAGCTGCCTGGTATTTAGAAAACAATTCTAACTGTCAGTTCTTCTAGGTATTCCGTTTTCGCTCTTGGGCCTCAGATCGTGTCATGACATCAGAACAGCGTGCTAAGCTCATACAGCGTATTGCAACCGATGAGAAGGACAAACTCTCATTCAAAGAGTGTGAGAAGATTGCTAAGGACCTGAACCTGACCTTAGAGCAGGTAAATATATGTTTTCTGCAGTGCTGTATTGTTAAAAATGTCTTGGTCACGTAGTTATTTGAGACCAGGTAGTAGTTTGGTCAATAGTTCCTTTTTTTTTTGTCGTTGATCTTAGAGATCATACCGACTGGGAACCTTGATTCGTTAATGTTTCAGCATGAAGCTTTTTGAAGTTCGATTTATTGCTTTCTCGTCTCTGGTTGAGGAATAGAACTGACCTGGATGTTCTTTTCTTTTTTTGTCTTATTGATTTTTGGGTGCGGTCTCTTATAATTTTGGTTGCGTACTTCAGGTTATGCATGTTTATCATGCGAAGCGTGGAAGACGCGCAAAATCAAAATCAAAAGATAAAAATCACGCTGTAGGAAATAGCCCTTCTCCATCTTCTGGGAAAAGAAAAAGAGCAACTCCCGTAAAATGTACTGGAAAAGGTGTAATATCCGAAATAGGAAATGGACAGAAGGATCTAAATTCAAATGCTATTGATGCCTCAAATAGTGAGAATATTCTAAACACGTTGCAAGAAGACCAAACCCTCATTCCGATGCATCAGGAGCACAATCAACAAGAAAATGCAGAGATAAGGGATCTTACTGAAGATGAAGGCCAGTGTTCTTCTCTAATCAACCGGTATGCAAGTTCAAAGACCGCATCAACTCCTGCACAAAGATTTTCATGGACAGATGAGGCGGACAGGTAAGCTTGACACATGCAATGAAGTTCAGTAGTATATCTGTGTTTATATGAATGGTGATCAAATATCAACTCGTTTTTGATGCAAATGTCCAATGTAGTATTGGTTTTAAGACTTTATGCCTCGGAGGAGGGCTTAATGCCTCAAGAGTTCCATATGCTTGAGTGTTCATTCATTCTTTAGACATTCTCCTATCTAAGACAGGGTATTATATCTGATTGGGTTACACCACTGATACAAATATTCTCTGCTCAGGAAATTGTTGAGTCAATATGTTAGACACCGCGCAGCTCTGGGGGCAAAATTTCATGGAGTAAATTGGGCTTCGGTTCGTGAACTGCCCGCATCTCCTTTAGCTTGCAAGCGACGGACTCAAATATTAATGAAGAATGATAAATTTCGGAAGGCGGTCTTGAGGCTTTGCAATATACTCAGTGAGCGTTATGCAAAACATCTGGAGACGAAACAGAAGTGTTTGCCCGAGAGCAGCAGTTCACATGTTCTTGTTAGAACGGATTCTGCATGTGCTGAGCATGGTAAAGATATTTTTACTGATGATGAGAAATGGGACGACTTTAGTGAAAACAGTATAAGTCAAGCCTTTGATGATATTCTTGAGCTCAAGAAGATGGCTAAATTGGTGGCCCCTAAACGGATGAAACCTGGCTCTCGGGAATGGTCAAACAGAGATATAGTTGATGAGGTGCGTCCTTATTGCTTCCTTTTATTTTGGTTTACACTATCCCTTCAATTGCTTCGCCTCATTGTGATGTTTCACTTTTCTTGCTACAACTCTTTATATATTTATTTTACTGGAGCCATGTGCCATCTCATTAACCCTGACCTGGAAGGCCTTAATTTCAATGGTTCTTCGTTTTCTTTGGCAATTAATGATAAGCTATAATTATGGTCTTGCAGGGGAGTGAAACGGTTCCACCTGCAATTCAGTCAGAGGACATTCAAAATGCTTCTGTGGATCAAGATAAAGATACATCTCGACGATCTGGACATTACCGCCTTCATAACCGTTTAGATGGAAATGATAATGGCAGTATACAAGTAAGGAATTCTCTGGCAGTTTCCACTGCTGTAGAGCTTTTAAAGCTTGTCTTTCTGAGCATGCCCACTGCACCTGGTATGCCAAATCTGCTGGAAGATACCTTACGACGATATTCAGAGAGAGACCTGTTTACAGCCTATAGCTACCTCCGAGACAAAAAGTTCCTGGTAAAACTACCTATTACTTACCTGTTGCAGAATTAAAATTGCTGGCTTTTATTACATATTTCTCGCTTTTATGAAGACGCATATGAGTTTCCATGTGAAGCTCCATGTTGGTTTGGTTTTGCTGTCAAAACCATACTTGACGTTTGATGAGCTGGTCTTAACCTAACTTTGATGTTATCACCTTAATAACTATATTTGTAAAAAAAACTGAAAGTCAATTGTTTTAATGAATACGTTACAGGTTGGTGGAAGTGGTGGACAGCCATTTGTGCTTTCTCCGAACTTCTTGCATAGTATTTCAAAGTCTCCGTTCCCGGTTAATACTGGGACAAGAGCAGCCAAGTTCTCCAATTGGCTTCTGGAACATGAAAGAGACCTAATGGCTGGGGGAGTTGCTCTTACTTCGGATTTGCAATGTGGCGATGTCTTAAATTTCTTTTCACTGGTTTCTTCTGGCGAACTCTCTATATCTGTATCCTTGCCCGAAGAAGGTGTTGGAGAGCCGGGAGATCGAAGAGGTTTAAAACGTAGAGCTGATGAGATAGAAGAATCTGAACCTGATAGTGCTAAGAAATCAAAGCTACTCGGCGAAGGTGAAATCAACTTCCGAAAGGAGAAGGGGTTCCCTGGTATAGCAGTATCTGTTCGTCGTGTAACTCTACAAACAACTAACGCAATAGAGTTGTTTAAAGACGATGACTCTCGCAGTGGTGAACTTCGCTTCAACCCCGGAGCAATGATTAGTGGCTGTGAATCTGATGATTTGAAGGAACTTTTCAACTCTACCGATGCTACCGTCATACCAGGCAGTCTAGGTGATTCTCCCTGGCAAGCGATGGCCAGTTATGCTAATGTTGTTATGGCCAAATCTGCAGGCGAGCAAGTGAGTTTATTCAGTCCTGGTGTTTTTGAAACCGTTTCCGATGCACTTCAGAAGGCTGGTGACCAAGGTCTGAGCATTGATGAAGTCCACCATCTTATTGATATTCCAGGTAGATGCATCGCAGACTGGATTATACTTATGCATGTGTTTACAACTTTCTCAAGTGTCGTTAAGTTCTAACCTCTGCCGCTTGTTCATCTGCAGGCCAAGAAAATAGTGATTGCGTTGTAGATGTACTTCAAACATTTCGGATAGCTTTGAAGGTTCTGTCTTCTTAAAACTTTTATTTTACTCACTTTCATCGACTGTGGAATCTTTTCACTTTACATACTTGTTAACAAAGAATTTTCTTAACAAGACTATATTCTTAACATTCAGGTAAATGGGTATGATAATTCTCGCGTTGTCCATTCCTTCTACCGATCAAAGTACTTCTTGACATTAGAGGAAGGTAAAACCTCAGACAATAATCTTCAACGGCATTTACCGGTGAATTACCTAGAGAAAGCTCTTGGGGAACATAGGTCAAACGATGTCTCTAGCATCAGCACTACTTCACAGGACGAGCGCGAGCGCGTTCACAAGGTTACAATTCTTAACCTTCCTGAAACGGCTCAAACAAGCGGTTTGCACGAAGCATCTATCATTCCCTCTGTTACTTTTGGAATGAGTGAAACAAAGGAATCGACTTGTGAGAAGTCACCTGTGCCTATATTCCCATGGGTAAACGCAGATGGGTCTATAAATAAAGTCGTGTTTGATGGACTTGTTCGCCGTGTTCTAGGTACCGTGATGCAAAATCCCGGTATACCAGAGGTAAATATACTTCTCACCTTTGTCACCCAATAACCTCGAGCCATCATGGTTTCAAGCTCTCTGAAAATACTAATCAAAAACATTTCATTTGTGGCAGGACGAGATCGTAAACCTAATGGATGTTCTGAATCCCCAGGTAATGCACTAAAAGCTCTTCCTCTTGCCTCTGTCTATCATACGATCTGTTTTTGCTCTCTTATAGCATTATGCATCCTCTTTTGGAATCGCAGAGCTGTAGGAAGCTTCTAGAGTTGATGACACTCGATGGGTATGTGAAAGTGAGGGAAATGTTGCAAACCAAATTCACCGGTCCTCCGTCTTTGCTGACCAGTCTTCTCTTAACCGGTTCCAAAAAATCGGAGCTCATCCGCCGCAAACACTTCTTTGCTAACTCCAAGGGACTCTGCGCCTTGTAAATGTAGTCACTAGTAAGATACCACTTCTCTCGATAGTCTATAGTTCAGTTCAGAACAGTGTCGTGTCAGATACTCAGATGCATAATTTGCTTCTGTTTCTAGTCACGGTTCGGAATATTTATAAGAAAGAGTTTCTAAGAATAATGCTTAATACAATTATACAACAATATAAAGTAACGATCACGCATCATCGTCAAACTACATTCTTATTATTCATAACTTAATTTACTGATTTTAATATTAATTTTTGTTTTGGAGATTTAGTTTAATTATGAATCAGAAGATACTGGTAATTACTGATTTGAATATTTTTGGTCAAAAAGTCCAAATAATATAGTTATGCTAGATTTTAATCACCCACAATAGTAGCTTAAATCAAAGGACGACAAAAA
>KE155775.1:98578-109816 GCA_000411075.1 Sisymbrium irio | reverse complement strand
TTTTTTTTTTTTTTTGTATCGTCAAGAAGTTTCCAATTGTTGTTGCCGCATCTAGAAAACAATTTCCATTTTTTGTTTAGATTGCGCTATTTCCTTTTTCAGTTAACCTCTAGTCTTTATATAAACTAAAGAGCACACACGCTTCCAACCACCAAAAATCAGATTTAGCTTCATAGTCTCTCTCTCAATTTGATTTTATTTCAATATAATTGGTACGAACGAAACATGGCGATAGAGAAACAAGAATACTCACACATCGGACTAACCAAGCAACAACGTTCGAGTCAGATGGATAATGAGCTCAGCTTTCTCGTTCCTCCGACATTAACTTCCTTGGGATCACCATCTTTTACTCGCGAAGTCATCACCATCGACGACGATGACGAGGAGAAAACCCTAGAGCCGATGAAAAAGAAGCCGAGAGGGTCTTGGTGGGATGAATTTGACGCATACAACGAATTAAGTAGCGTGTTCAAGGGGTTAACGAAGCCGAAAGATGCTTCTGCTTCAACTGTGGATTCATCGTGTTCTACTAATCTTCACGAGACGAAGAATAAGGAGGAGAGTGAGAGATCATTATCAACATGTTGTCATGAGAATTTCCCTGGTTTGTTTGCCTACGAGGGTTACAGTAATAACCAAGAAAATCAAGAACTTGTAGGATATGGCGACATGTCGCTTGAGGAACTGGGTGTTTCGTTGGAAGATCCATGGCTTGGCGGCGGCTACATGAATGACATCATATCTCCTGTGGATTCCTACTTTTCTTCTTCTTGTACTGATCTTCTCGAGACAAAGACAAATACAAACAAGGATGCTGAGAGACCATTACTATCATCAAGTCATCATGATGATAATTTCGTTGATCTTAGCGAGGAAGAGACTGTCGGCGAGAGTACTAACAGGGGTAATCGACACATGTCACTTGAGGAGTTTGGTGTCTCGGTGGAAGATCTCAAGAGTATGCCATGGGAAGCGTTTGATCCAACATGGGAGATTAGGTCAGAGACTATGGATCCATGGCTTGGTGGCTACATCAAAGGCATACTCACTACTAATGATTAGTCCCCACACTTAAATTGCTTCTTTGTTCCTTTCTTTCTTTCTTTAATCGCTTCTTAATTTGCTTCTATGTAAAAACCAACGCCAACTAGAGTGATCCTGTTAACAACCATATATTAATTTTTTTTATGAATAATCGTATTATATTAAACGTAATTTTATATGAGTAACTAACAAATAATTTATGGATACTATATAGTAAGAACAACGTAAACCTCAATCGATTAAATATAAATCTCAACTTAAACTACAACTATTCACAGAGCTACCATTTATAATAAATTTGTGGGCTTCAGATTCCAAACAAACTACTAATATTAAAGCCCATTAGGCTCAGATATATGCTTCAGAGACCACACAAACTACTAACATTAAAGCCCATTAGGTTCAGATATGCTAGGCCCATGCCCGACCGGTCAAACCTTCAACGCTCCGACGCCGCCGCGTCTTGTAAAAAGCAATAAACTTCCCTCCTGCACGCCCGTCTAGATGCTTCTGTCTCCACGAAAAAGCGTCACTCATGACGTCACATGACTCACATCCTTCAAACACATCACGTGTTTGTCTCGGCGAACATTTGGTCTCAACCATTAACCCAACAAAGCATTATTTTATTCTTTTATTTTAATAGTTTCACATCTCAACAGTTCAAAATTGTGGTCAAACGCATGGCAACGAATCTCATGCGGTTTTCGTTTCTCTTTTTTGACTTTCTTTTTTATTTTTATTTTACCTTTTTGAAAGCTTCCCCGGCAAGGCAAGACATCAAAGACGAGTATATGACCTTTATAATAAATGCGTAATGTTCTTTTTATAATAAGAAGTTGTCACCAACTACACATAAACAAGAGAGAGAGAAAGAGAGAAAAAAGAAGAAAGAAAAAACAAATCTGTCGGTCCGAAACTCAAATCTTGAAATCTCTTCGATGCAGAGCCCGACTCTGGAGTTTAACCGACTTGAGGTTTTGTCATTGCTTGGTCGTGGTGCTAAAGGAGCTGTGTTCTTGGTTAAAGACAACAAAAATGATAAATTACTTGCTTTGAAAGTTATTCTCAGAGAAGCGATCGAGAAGAAGAAGAAGACAGATGAGTACAAGCGCGTGAGTTTCGAACAAGAAGTATTAAGCAGATTCGATCATCCTCTCTTTCCTTCTCTTCACGGTGTATTATCAACAGATAAACTAATAGGTTATGCTATCGATTATTGTCCTGGGAAAAATCTCAATTCCTTGAGGATCAAGCAATCTGAAAGTATGTTCTCCGACGACATCATTAGGTATTATTTTTCTTTCCCTATATCAAATGAAACTTTAATAATTTCTTCCGGTTTACGTTTTACTGATTAGCTTTTTCCGGTTATCGTAGGTTTTACGCGGCGGAGCTTGTACTCGCGTTTGAATATTTACATAACGAAGGAATCGTATATAGAGATCTGAAGCCAGACAATGTGATGATTCAAGAAAATGGACATTTAATGCTCGTGGACTTCGATCTCTCAACGAACCTCCCTCCAAGAACACCGTCACCGTCACCATCAACGGCCACAACACCGTCGCCGTCGAGGAGAAAGAAACGTCTCTTCCGGTTCGGTAGTTTCTGCAACTCAGGAATCTCGCCGGAACAAGAATCGAGTTCCATGCACTCATCATCATCGACATTGGCCGGAGGAGAAAAGTCGAACTCTTTCGTCGGAACAGAGGAGTACGTAGCGCCGGAGGTTATCACCGGAGGAGGTCATGACTTCGCCGTGGATTGGTGGTCGTTAGGTGTGGTTCTATACGAAATGTTGTATGGGACGACGCCGTTTAGAGGATCGAACCGGAAAGAGACATTTTTCCGGATTTTATCTAAACCGCCGAATCTAGTGGGTGAAACGACGTCGTTACGGGATCTGATTAGAAGGTTGTTGGAGAAAGATCCTAGCCGTAGGATTAGCGTTGAGGAAATCAAGGGTCACGATTTCTTTAGAGGGGTGGATTGGGAGAAAGTACTGTTGGTTTCTAGACCGCCGTATATCCCGGCCTCGGACGATGGTGATGATAAGGGTGAAGATGGAAATACGGAAATACATGTGGAGAATATTGTCCATGAATTTTTTGCTCGACGAGGAGAAGAATGTGAAAAACAGGACGACAATAATAATATGAAAACTAAAGGTAGGAAAAGTGGAGAATGGGTTAAGGGGTTGAATAATAATAACAATTTGGAAAGTGACAATCATTTTTTGGTATTTTGATTCAATTTGTTTTTTTTTTTTTAACATTGAGGAAAAGGTTTTAAAGTATGGAATAATCGCCGGCTATTATAACGTATATATTTTAATTAGTATCTAATGGTGGTGTAAATTCGCTTTAAAAGAAAGTATATAAAAATGTCTAAGTTTTTGGTAAGTCATTTTGTTGATAGTTAACTACTTCTTACCTTTCCAAATCAATATTATATATATATATATAATTTTTTGTAATAGAATTACCACACATTTATCTATTTTATTAAAATATGTATTTTAATAAAAAATTAGCTCACATGTGATTTAAAAAATACAATTAATTTTTAGATATTTTACAAAATATATAAAAAATAACTACAGAATATAACATTTTCTTTAACAAACATGTTTCTATATAATATATTAGTTAGATATATATATCTACAATTTAAATATAACCGAACTCACTTATACAATTTACATTAGGAAATACCTAATCCATAAAGTAAACTTCTAACTTGAATTGAAACCAAGATTAACTAAGAAGAGTTAGTTATATGGTCCGGATTAATTGGTATATTATACATGTTTTTCTTATACCTTTTGGTAGACCATATTATGACCCGGATTAGTTGCTATATTATACATCCGAACTAACACGGACAATAAATGGTTTAAAATCAGGAGTGCCTTCTACCTTTTAAAGGGATCCCTTGACCCTTCCAAGATTAATTAGAAGAGTTAGTTACATGACAGGATTTTTGATGATCTATCATACAAATGTTATTTACAATATAATAAACGAAAACTTTTCGCCGTTCATTTATAAAGTCATAGAAAAAAACAAGATTTATGATCCAGTGGTGAAAGGAGGATGCAATTCCCTCTCACTATTTGAATTCGAGTTTTAACACGAGAATTTATATTTCGGCATAGGTAAAGATCTGATAACGTAAGCTATAAATCTATATTGTGATTGGCGATCTGTATATATCGTGTGTTCGTCGTTAACTAGTCATTATATATCGTCTATTTCATAGGACCGTATAAGTCGTCCTTACATTTTGACGTTTGTAAGACAACTTTTTTTGTCCGTTGTAAATTGATGAGTACATTATTAATTAATTGGTATATTCGCGACGAATATAATTGATACGTAATTGCATTGCAAATTGCTATGTTTCTTGTAAATATGTAACGTATGATTGATTCTTGCTTTCATAATGCTGTGATTCCAAGAACTGTTATCAAGACTGAGTGGACACATTAAACACAAATTAAAACAGAGGTATTGAGATCTTCAATGTGGTGTGAAATATCTAAGAGTCCAGAATATTTTGATTCTTAGCCTGGGAGTAACGCAAGATTATGAATGACGACATTGCTGTTAAATTGAAGATTTATTTTGAAAGAATGCATCAAATAAAATCAATTCGCACAATCAAAATTTATAATTTTATGGGAGTTCAAAAATTTTTTAAATAAAAACTCGATAACTAAAATTACAAATGTTTATTTTATTGATTTTTTTTGAAAGTACAAAGAATAATTCGTTTAAAAACTTCAATAAGTCTTATAATACGAGTCTAAGTATTCAAATGAAATTGCTAAAACCTATTATATGCTTTTTTATACATATTGAACGTCTTGAGCTGCTGAGGAATCCTGATTCCAATGTGGGACTTTGTTAACTTACTGTTTTTAATGTTTTGGTGGGTTTTGAGTTTTTTTTTCGTGAACAGTAACTCGTGAACAGTAGCACGTGAATAATACTTGGTCCAATGAACAGTCACCAGCCCGATGAACGGTCCGATGAACAGTGATTTGATTATAAAAACCCCCAAAATGAATATTTAACTCGTCAGTTCAGTCAAGATTTGTCGTGGAAGCATGTAATAAAATTTGATCGCTGTTTCATAATGTATTTAGTTCGTCATTGGACATGAGATTAAATTGGCGAATCATTATAGTGTAATAAATAATCTTTTGTGCAAATATCCGAACTTTTTGGATCATCAACCTTCGAGGAATGGATTTTGACACCAAACAATAGTTGGATTGAGTGGTATTTGAGATGAAACCATAGGTCCAGCCGTCCATAATGGCAAAGGTATGTAGGCTTTGGTGAGGGGGTCAACTGACCCCTAATGAATTTTTAAAAATTCTAATTTTACCCCAATTTGATAAATGCAATAAAATTTGCATATTGATCCCAATTAATTTTTCTTAAAATCAATTAAAACCCTTTATTTTAAAAAACAAAATGGTATTGGTAGGGTTTAAGAAGAAATACCGGCGGCCATCCAGAATTTTTGTCTTTATAAAATAGGTTTGTAGTCTTAAGATGGATGTGTTATATAAATGAAAAATCTGGATGTGTTAACGCCTAATTTACTGATTTGTTATGTTTAGAGGTAAACAATATCAAAAATCGACCAAGCACTTGCTTAATGAAAAATCTGGAGGACTAATTAATCTAGTACTCCATCTAGTTTAGGGGAGGGAATGATACGACTTAGTTTTGTTATGTGATCCTACTATTTAGCTTCGTTTATCTGTTTAAGTCATACGTGTTCATTGTATTGGACCAACTTCACCACTTTCTAGGAGTAGTTGTTTCGCATTCTTTTACACTTCCTGTAAGACTATATATATGCCGTTGTTCTCCTCTTATGAATTAAGTCAGTTGTCAGATTGATTCTTTATAGTTAACAGATTTCCTCTGGTGCCTTCCGCCGCTTCTATCGCTCTTCCCATTCATATATTGATCATTCATTGATATGTTTTCTTTTATCGGATTCACCATTTGCTTTCTCTCTGAAAGCTTTTACATTCTCGTGAACTTCTGCAAAGTTAATCTTTTTTTTTTCAAAATTTTGTTGTAAATCCTAAATGCAGCTGCGGCTCTTCTGTTTGCAACCGATTCCAAACGCTAGCTGAAGGAGTAACTTTTGTCAAAAAGGCAAAGTGTTGCTTGAGTTCAATTTTGTTTTGTTTTGGTTAGCATCAAAACCGGAGCTTTGAGTATTGCTTAGCATTGTTGCATGTTTGCATCATATTTTTTTTTTAATTGAAAGTTTGTGGCTTTGTCTTCTCATTTTTGTCGAAAGTTCGTGTTTTTGTTTTGGTCCCTTGAGAACAAATAAAAGAAAAGTACATTCACTTAAATTTTCGATCTACAATATTCCTTACTTTCATGTTTCGGAATGTTTTCAACTTAGGTTCCGAATGGTAACCGCGTTTTTGATAATGTGAATAAGCGGATTTAAAATGCGGTACGGTTCAACTGTGGTTCATGTGTTATTCAGAATAAATGCGGTTTTTATAAATAAATGATGTGTTATAATATTTGATTGGTAAAACTATAGTTTGCGGTGCGGATTATGTATTATATTTAATAATTTTAAAAATAATTATATTAATAATAATATAATTACAAATTAAATTGTTTTCTTGATGTTAGTAAAAAATATATTTTATTACTATTTATAAAATTTTAATAGTAAAAGTTCATAAAATACACGGTATGGAATAATATTTAAATAGTAAGGTTATAAATTAATTTTATATAATTATTTTTCAAATTTATGTTATTAAGTTTTCAAATGAATAGTAAGTTTTTAAAAAAACCTAAGATGTGTTAGTTAAGAAATAGATTACAGTAATTTTTCCTGATATTTTGTTATTTTTAAAAATAAATGTATATCAAAAACGCATAAAAAAATAATAAAACACATCAAACATGGTGCGGTCGTACTGTTGCGGAACGGAATTCGTTTCTCTTCACAAAATTAATACACTTCTTCTACTTTTAATTTTTTATTATAAAATGACCAAACCCGTAACGCTTTTATAAAATTATCCTGAATGGCAACAAGTGAGTGGGACCCATATTTATGCAACGAAAACCGTCCCGCATTTATAAAAACACTGCTTCCATTCACTGCCTTATTGTCATCTTCAGTGAATAAGATTTACATTTAATGTTTTGATTTGATTTTTTGTTTTTTTAGCTCACGGTGTAGAGCAAAGCAGTTAAGCAAAAAACTCTAACTTAAACGGCTTCAATAGACACTACATAATCAGGCTGAACATAAATGGACATGACTGGCTGGATAAACCTGTTTTAACATCCATAGTTGGATCCCATACACTTTTGTTGAAGGTCAGTTTGGAGAGAACCACAAACGATCTAGTAAATTATGGGTCAGCTCGGGTCAACACTTGAGGATCTGGTTCCTCAGCTCCAAGCAGGTTTGTTTTTTAGTCCAAGGAAACGGTCAGTATATATACGATTATAATGAAAGAATATTTGGTTAGATAGTTCAATTTTTACCTTTGCATTATTCCTTCCCTTCCTTGGGCATTCATATATTCTTTCTTTTCTAGCGAAGAAAACTAAAGAAAGCTAATCAGAAGAAATATATATATATATAGTTTTCATGTAGAAAATCTAATCTTACAAAAACAAAATTTACTTCACATAAAATAATTATGAAATTTGTTACAATGTTGAGCTATAATTTTGTTCGTGTCCATTATTTCAAATCCAATAATGGCACTACAAAAAAAAAATTGAATTACATCATTTAAATTATAAAACAGAGTGATACTATTTTAAATCATTTAATTACAAGTAATAAAAATATTAATGATTTAACACTACTTATAATAAATGATGTTATAATTAGCTAAATTAACATCATTTCAGTAAATTGGTGCTAAATTATTTTCATTTGTATCATTTTAACAAAATTGATATTATTATATAGGTTTATATCAGTTAATATTTTATCAATTAGCATCACTTTTTAATTGATACAAATATTTGTATCAATTAACAAGTGAAACAAAACTACAATGTTTTAAACAACATTTTTGTCCCACATCGGAAACAAGAACTAAGAGGATACAATTTATCTTCTATAAAAAATTCCTCACTTCAGAATAAATTTAAAGTCATTTGACACTTTAATTATGTTTTACATATTAATTTAAATATGTATATAAAGTTATTTGAAAATATTAAATTTTACAAAACTATTTTTAATTTAAAATTAAAATATAATTAATTTTTAAAAAATTGTATCAATTATCTAAAACTGATGTAATTGTAATATTTAACATTATTTATTATAAGTGTTGCAAATAGTAACATCATTTATAATAATTGATGTAAAAGTTAACATCATTTTTATAATTTATATAAAAGTTAACATCATTTTTTTTACAATTGACACATATTGACATCAATTACAATAAATTGATGTATATATTTCATTTGTTTACATCATTTATTAGTAAAATGATACAAATTATTTACATCATCACTTTCATAGTCACTTTTTAAAATGATGTAAAAGATATTTGTATCATTTATAATTAATACAAATATTAAAAATAAATGATGTAAAACAACCATTTTGTTGTAGTGCATGGTATCAAAAACTTTATAGCTATAAAAAGTTTGATATCTTTTATCAGATTTGAAAGATTGGACACGAGCAGCATAATAGCCCGTAACATTGTTACAGAATTCATAATTCATTTATGCGAAATATTTTTTTTTCTTTTCCAAAGTGAATTTCATTGTTTTTTCTTGTAAAATTAGGTTTTATACATGAACAATATATATTTCATTTGATAAGATCTCTTCCTTCAAAGAGAAAAGAAATTACATATTTTGGGTGATGGATTTGGAAGAATGATAAGAAGTAAAAATTCAAAAATGTTTATATATAAACTCTTTCATTTGGCCATCGAGTGACATTTCCATTGAGGCTTCTTACCGTGACACCACTCCAATTTTGTGGCTGTGGCATGATTTTGCTGGTCTTATAGTTATTTTTTTGTTAAGAATGTAAATATCATTAGAAATAAAAGTTTAAGTGTTACAAATTGTAAAAACAAAATGTTAAACGTATTGGACAACAAAACTTAACTACCTTAGGTTATATTTTAAATGAAACACAGGTTAAAATCATATATAAGGAAGCTAACTCTCTCTCTATATAGTTTTGGTTTAGAAGATTTCTTACCGGAAGACACGTTATGACCGTATCGCCTGAAGACCCGAAAGATAACAGAAATGGTGTACATATCCTCTTTTCCGCTGGTCATATTTTCCACCTTCTCGAAAGCGTTTTTCATGAATTCCACGATCTCTTTCTCAAAATGGCAAGAGGATCCAAGAATGACTAGCATATGAATTAATAGAATCCTCTTCTTTGTGTCAGAACAAACCAGCTTGTCACTCACTCTAGGCTTAAGTGCCTCGATCTCTCTCCCAAGACCATCCAATTCCTTAAATATTATCATGCATATTAAGAGCAGGCGAATTAGCCTTGAGGAAATCAAGGGTCACGATTTATTTAGAGGGGTGGATTGGGAGAAAGTGTTGCTGGTTTCTAGATCGCCGTATAATCCCGGCGCCGGATGATGGTGGTGATAGGGTAAAGATGGAGATACGGAAATGGATGTGGAGAATATTGTCCAAGAATTATTTTGGCTGGACAAGGAGAAGAATGTGAAAAACAGATCGACAATAATAATATAAAAACTAAATGTAGGAAAAATCGAGAATGGGTTAAGGGGTTGAATAATAATAACAATTTGGAAAATAACAATCATTTTTGGTGTTTTGATTCAATTTGTTTTTTATTTTACTCATTTTCAACATTGAGGAGAAGGTTTTAGGGTATATCTAATACGGCTATTACGTATAAAATGTAAATGTTAATGACTATCTAATGGTGGTGGGTATCGAGAAATCGGCCTTAAAGAAGTATACAAAATTGTCTGAGTTATATTTTTTTTTTGAAACTTAAATGTCTGAGTTCTTGGCAAGTCATTTTGTTGATAATAATGCTAAACTACTTTACGTTCCAACTCAATATCAGGTGCGTGCGCATACACAAATAATAGTGATGATTGGTTGTGTTGTAGGTGTATAATTTTTTTCCTATAAAATTTGTAGAATTAAGTCTACAAATGTTTTTGATGTAGTAGTATTTTTTTTGCTGAAAACATTACAATTTTAAAAGTTTTCTAAAAGTTGGTTAGAACAAAAATATATATAGTTATATGAGCTGTATATGTTATAAATGATCCATCCAAAAACACTTACAACATGATTGGTAGAAAAATAAGGTAAAAATTCTATAATAATTGTATAAACTTTCTACAGCCCCAACCAATTACACACAGATTTTGTAGTGGGATTACCCCACATTCATTTGTAGCTAAGTTCTAAAAAAATGTTAAACCTAATGGAGACTTCACCTCCTTTAAAGTTTCTCTTCAGTCCGTACATCTCCATCCGTACAGATCAGTCCGTACACTCTTGGAATGCAAGTAAGTGAAGCGTGCTGTCCAAGACTCTCATGGTTGATGATGAGCACGTCCTTGAAGCAAATAATCCAGATCCTTCCTTCTTTGTTGCTTAAGGATAAAACTTATCTTTAAGATAGCTGTTGTTAAAGTGCTTTTGTGCTTTATTGCTTTATTGCTTTTGCTTTTCACTTTATTAGCTGGCTAAGCATATTCCTTACATATTCTTTATGCTCTAGTTGTCTTTAAATATCTGTAGTCTTGTAAATCATAAATCAAGTAAAGAAATCATTTCATTCTTCTTATTCTCTTAATCTCATTCTCTCCCTTTAAACGCTTAAATCTCTTTTTACACTTCAAATCCGCTGCTTTGAATCTCTGAGTTTTCTCATTCTTTCATGGTATCAGAGATTTAGGTCTCTAAAACTGGTGCCAAATCTCGTGTTCTTGGTCAGAAATCTCAGTTCTTGGCTTGAAACTCCATTAAACCTCCACCAAACCTTCATCCATACTCTTTCACTCAAAATCTCTTCTTTTCACTAAAGGTTCAATCTTTCTGGATCCTTTAGTCTTCCTAAGCTTGTTTAAACACTTTGGTTGTTTAAACATTCAGTGTTGTGAGTTTGGTCCGTGGGTTC